>PVJX010007727.1:0-69433 GCA_004027295.1 Dolichotis patagonum | reverse complement strand
TCAATTTCAAATTAATTACCCTGATAAATATCCTAGTTTTTATTTTGGATAGAAAATACAAAGGTTAAAAAAATAACACAAATGGTAACAATCACTCCTGAGGCATAACAAGTTTCCAAAGTTTCAAATGCTTTCCAGAAACATATATGGGCAAGCACACACAGACACACACACACACACACACACACACACACACACACAGCTACTATACCTCCAACAGAGTTTAATTCTAGAATAGTTTCTATCAAAGCCCTTGTAATGCTAAGAAATCAGATTACTATCATTATTATTTCATTTTACCAGGTAACCTTACCTTAAGGTACATTCTAGTTCCATTTCAGAGTGTGTTGAGACAACACGGAAAATGTATCTGTCAACTAACAAAGAAAAACTATCTCCAGGATTCAACCAGTGCCAAAGATTTGTCTTCATTGGTAAGAGCTGGCTGTTCTCAGAAGACCGATAAAAACATGGATTTTTGTGTATCTAACAAATAAAAAAAGAATATAAGGATGTCATAATTCAGAATTATGATAAAAATACAAATATATAGGAACTGATCCAGAATTTTAGAATCAAAATAATTTATATTTAAGCACATTTAAAAGTTTAAAAAACTAGTAACTATAAGTACCATAATTATTTATTCATAATGAGGAAAAAAGGATGTATTTCTAATTTCTCCAGGAATTGAAGAAAAAAGCAAAGGTATTAATTAACTGACTAAAAGATATTTCTATTTTGCTTAGAACACTGAACATTGAGAGATAAGTAATACACATTTTTAATACAGTTTTTAAATGTAAATTATAAGAAAGAGATCCTTTTTAGCTTTCTTTCTAGTTGCCTAGAAATCTGGCATGAACTCTTATTATGAAGATCATTATCCATATTCAAATCACAAGTAATAAATGTATTTCAGTCAAACTATTACCACATCTACTATTGTGAATTATGCTTGCCATTGACTGTCCCCACATTAACAAAGATAATGAGAATTGAAAAAAAAAAAAAGACCCATTGACAAGCACTTTAAAAATCCCAAAGAGAATCAAGCTGAAATTGGATATTTTCATAGGTCAGATAGCGTTTCCTCATCAGTATCACTGGGTTTTTTAAATAAATAAATTTTAGCATATGACAAAGCAAAGTATAGTGACACAGATTTTTGCTGTCTCATAGAATCAAATATAGAGCAACTTCCCCTGCCACCCTTCCTTCTAGTTCACCAATTTAAATGAGACTTTCTCTGGAGATGTTACACGACACTTTAAATCTGTGACAAGAAAGTAGTAAGATAAAACCTGGAAATAAAAGGAACACAAAAAAATTAAATACAGAAGCAATACAAATTTGGTAGCCCATTACTTTATTGGTCAGTCATTTTATAAGATATGGATATAGGCCACACCCAGTGAACTCCAAGCAGCTGGTGAGGGCCTAAATTCAGTCCCAGGCTCAGAGCATGCGTGGGTTGAAACCCAGCACACGGGGAAGCCTTGGAATGTAGCTGCCAGGCGGTAAGACCACATTCCACATCTGAAATCACAGGAAATCACTTGGTAGTCCCCACGGGCCTAACTGGCCCACACCCAGTGAACTCCAAGAAGCTAGCTGTTGCCTGCTTTCTGCCCAGGGAGCCAAAAGTGGGTCAGGTGATTTTCAGTGCACAGGGGAAGTCTTGAAACATCACTCAAAACCCAGAAATACAGGAAAATGACAAAACAAAAGAGTAAAATGCAATCTCAAACTTCCGGCCCAACCCAAGCAAGCTTAGGAGACATGGACACAGAAGAAAATATAAGCCATACACCTGAAATGCCTGAAATGATATCAACTGAAGTAAAGAAATAACTCTGGGAAGGTATAAAAGAACTCAAATCAGAAATAGTCTCCAAGGTAAAAGAAGAAATGATAAATGTAATGAAAGAAATGCTGAACACATCAAAAGAAGACATAGTTAAAAAATTAGAGGAACAATGCAAAAAGATGAAAACTCTGAATGAAGAATGTGAGAAAAAACAGAATGCATGAAGCAGATTCAAAGAGATATACAGGAAATCAAAAATTCCATCAAAAGTTGGTAAAATCACCTCAATGAAAGTGAAGATAGAATTTCAGACCTCAAAGACAAGATTGCAGCTAGTGAACAAGAAAGGAAAGATCTTTTAAAAATAACAAGGAACCAGGAAATAACAATTCAACAACTGCAAGATGATGCAAAGAAAAACAACATAAAATTGACAGGTATAAGCAAAAAGGATGGTGACAACACAAATGATACTTACAGAAGTAATAGCTGAAAATTTCCCAAACATGAGAATAGAAACTGACATACAGATCAGTGAAGCATATAGAACTCCAAATAGCCATAACCAAAATAAAACTATATCCAGATATACAATAACCAACATCCCAGAAATTCAATGTAAGAATAGAATATTTAATGCTATTAGAAGAGACAGATCATCTATAAAGGAAAGCCCATCAGAACCACATTAGACTTCTCAACACAAACAATGAAGTCAAGAGGAGCATGGAGTGAATCAAATTTCAGATCCTAAAGTAAAACATCTTCCAACCCAGACTGATGTACCCTGAAAAACTGTCCTTCAAAATGGATGGAGAAATAAGATACTTCCACGACAAAGAACAGCTGAAAAACTTCATGACCACCAAACCACCCCTGCAAAGAATACTGAAGGACATTCTAGACATACATAGGAAAAAACCGCTAAGCAAGGCAAATAATTAAACAGAGTAGAAAGGTAAAAAATCAACAGCAAAAAGCTAGCATGTCAAAAGTAAACCAATACATATCAGTTAGAACCGTTAATGTAAATGGCCTCAATTCACCAATTAAAAGAAACAGACTGGCAGAATGGATCAAGAAACAATATCCAACCATATGCTGTATATAGGAAACCCATCTAACTCAACAGGAAGCTCACAGACTGAAAGTCAAAGGATGGAAAACAATACTCCATGCAACAGGATCCCCCAAAAAAGCAGGGGTAGCTATTCTGTTTATAGACAATGTGAAATTCAAACCAAGAATGATCCAAACAGATAAAGAAGGCCACTACATACTAGTTAGGGAAAAATTTCAAGAGGAAGAGATAAAAATCTTAAATATATATGCACCAAATTCAGGAGCACCCAGCTATACAAAACAAATATTAACAGAAATGAAAAATCAAATAAGCAAGAACACAATTGTAATAGGAGACCTTAACACGCCATTGACACAAAGGGGCAGATAACTAGAAAGAAAATCAGCAAAGAAATAACAGAACTGAATCACACCTGTGAACAAATGGACTTAGTAGATATATACAAAGTGATCCACCCAACAACATCAGAATATACATTTTTCTCATCAGCACATGGAACGTTCTCTAAAATAGACCATATACTATCCCACAGAACATGCTTAAGTAAATGCAAAAGAACTGCAATTATTCCATGCATGTTATCAGATCATAGCACCATAAAAATAGAAATTAATGATGAAAGAAACTGCAAAAACCCCACAAACACATGGAAATTGAATAATACACACTTGAGCAATCAGTGGGTCACAGAGGAAATTAAAGAAGAAATTAAACAATATTTGCAAGGAAACAAAAATACAAATACATCTTACCAGAACCTGTGGGATGCAATGAAAGCGGTCCTCAGAGGAAAATTTATTGCAGTGAATCCCACATCAGGAAAACAGAACAAACACAAATAAACAGCCTGATGTTAAACCTCAAACATGTAGAAAAAGAAGAGCAAGTCAAGCCCAAAGCCAAAAGAAAGGAGGAAATTATAAAGGTCAGGGCAAAAATCAATGCAATAGAGATTAGGAAAACAATACAAAGAATCAATGAATCAAAAAGTTGGTTCTTTGAAAGAATAAATAAAATTGACAGGCCTCTAGCCAACCTTATTTAAAAAAGGAAAGAAAAAACTCAAATTCATGCAATAAGGAATGAAAAGGGTGAAATTACTACAGAACCTGTAGAAATACAGAAGATCATCAACACTTATTTCGAAAACCTCTACTGTCATCAGCTTGATAACACAGAAGAAATGGACAGATCCCTAGAAATATATAAATTACCAAAGGTGGGTCAAGAAGATGTAAAACTGCTGAATAACCCAATTTCAATTAACGAAATTGAAAATGCAATTAAATCCTTACCAAGAAAGAAAAGCCCAAGTCCAAATGGATTCACTGATGAATTCTACAAGAAATTCAAAGAAGATTTAATGCCAACACTCCTCAAACTCTTCAATGAAATTGAAAGGGAAACAATTCTCCCGAACTCATTCCTGGAAGCAAACATTACTCTAATACCAAAACTTGAGAAAGACCCAACCAAAAAACAGAACTACAGGCCAATCTCCCTAATAAACACTGATGCAAAAATTCTCAATAAAATTTTGGCAAAAAAGAATGCAGCAAATCATCAAGAAGATTATACACCATGACCAAGTGGGATTCATCCCAGGAATGCAGAGATGGTTCAACATATGCAAATCAATAAATATAATCCACCATATCAACAGAGCCAAAAATAAGAACCACATGATCATTTCTATAGATGCAGAAAAAGCTTTTGATAAGGTCTAACACTTATTCATGATAAAAACCTCACAGGAAATTGGAATAGATGGTCTTTACCTCAACATGATAAATGCCATCTATGACAACCCAACAGCCAGCATCATATTAAACAGCCAAAAACTGAAAGCCTTTACCCTAAAATCAACTAGGATGCTCACTGTCACCACTCCTATTCAATATAGGGCTGGAAATACTAGCCAAAGCAATTAGGCAAGAGAGAAAAATGAAAGGATTAAGGACAGGAAAAGAAGTTAAAGTATCATTATTTGCAGATGACATGATATTCTACATAGAAGACCCCCAAAACTCCATTGAAAGACTCCTTGGCATAATAAATAAATTCTGTAATGTAGCTGGATACAAAGTCAACACTCAAAAATCAATAGTGTTCCTATAAACTAACAACAAAACCACTGAAAGAGAAATAAGAGAAGCTACACCCTTTAAAACAGCATCCAAAAAAATGAAATACTTAGGAATTAATCTAACAAAAGAAGCAAAAGATCTATTCAGGGAAAATTATAATACCCTGAAAAAGAAATCAAAGAGGACCTCAGAAAATGATAAGACAATCCTTGTTCATGGATAGGAAGAACAAACATTATGAAAATGGTCATTCTCCCAAAATTGTTATACAGATTTAATGCAATCCCAATCAAAATACAACTAGTATACCTCATGATCTAGAGAAATCACTCCTAAGATTCATCTGGAACCAGAAGAGACCAAGAATAGCAAAGGCAATTCCAAGCAACAAAGTCAAGGCAGGAGGCATCACAATCCCTGACTTGAAGTTATACTACAAAGCTACTGTAATAAAATCAGCATGGTACTGGAATAAAAATAGACCTGAAGATCAATGGAATAGATTAAAAGATACAACTACAACTACAAACACACTCAGCCACCTTATCTTTGATAAAGGGGCCGAACATGTCCACTGGAAGAAAGATAGTCTCTTTAATAAATGGTGCTGAAAAAACTGGCTCTCCATATGCTGAAAACTAAAACTAGACCCATATTATCACCATGTTCTAAACTAAAGTCTAAATGGATCAAAGATCTAAATATTAAAACAGAAACACTAAATTTGTTGGAAGACAAAGTAGGTAGGAACCTTGAAGACATAGTGGTAGGTACAGAATTCATGAACAAGAATCAAACTGCATGGGAAATACTTCACAGAATCAATAACTGGGATCGCCTCCTATTATAGAGTTTTTGCATGTCAAAAGAAATCTCCAGCATAGCCAAAAGAAAACCCACAAATTGGGAAAAACTCTTAGTGAATGGTCCCTCAGACAAAGGACTTCTGTCTAGAATATATGAAGAATTTTAAAAAATCAGATCCCCAAAATTCAAAGACCCGTTCCAAAAATGGGCATCTGAGATGGATACACAGTTCTCAGATAAAGAAATACTAATGGCAAATAAATACATGAAAAAATGTTCAGCATCATTGGTCATTAAAGAAATGCAAATTAAAACAACACTGAAATTCCATCTTACTCCAAAAAGAATGGCCAGGATAAAGAAAACTACCAACAATGAATGCTGGAGAGGCTGTGGGGAAAAAGGAACTCTTCTGCACTGTTGGTGGGAGTGCAGACTGGTGCAACCACTGTGGAAGTCAGTCTGGAAATTCCTCAAAAAGCTGGGATTGGAGGTCCCATTTGACCCAGAGATACCACTTCTGTGCATATTCCCAGAAGAACTGAAAGCATTATACCACAGTGATATATGTGCACCCATGTTTATAACAGCACAATTTGTAATGGCCAGATCTTGGAAACAACCTAAATGCCCATCAACTAGGGAATGGATAAAAAAGATGTGGTATTTTTATACAATGGAGTATTACTCAGCTAAAAAGAATGATCACACTGAGATATTTATAAGTAAATGGATGCAACTCAAGACCATACTCGTAAGTGAAATAAATCAAGCTCACATGTGTAAATACCATATAGTCTCCCTAGTGTAAGAAATGGTAAGAGTACATAAGATACAAAAACTCAATAAATACAGTGAAAGGATAAGAATCTACTTAAAAGGGGAAAAAATAATATCTCAGGGAAAATGACGAAAAAGATAAAGGGAAAAGAAAAAATGTCTAAAATTATATAAACACACTTAGGATAGCTAAGATGATTGCGCTACAAACTGTAAGTTCTTGGAACAAAATAGTTAACATTCATAGGATTGGAACAATTGTGCATATTATTGTATGGTGATCTGAGGAACTCTTGAAGATTATTGTGTAAAATAACAACCCTAGTTATGCTCCTACCACCTTGTTTTGAAGGCCTACATTGTCAGTGTTCTGACTCTTTGCTATTGTTGTTTATATGTCTTTTTAGTTTTGTGTTTTTCTAGGAATTTGTTTTGTTTTGTCTTGGTTTGTTTTGTTTTTCCCTTTAATACAGAATGGATAGGTATACATGTAGACTCATGCATGCATAGAACTTCTAAAGTTTATGAGAATTGATAATATAATGCATGATGAAATGAATAACTACTTTGAAGAAAAAGAGACACTCAGGTACCCAGTGCTGATTTCGTAGCATCATGATGTGAAATCCAGCAATACTATTATTCTTTGTTTAGAGTGATTTTAGTCTGTTTTGTTTTGTTTAATTTCAACGTACATGAAGGTATGGACAGCTATTTTGAAGAGAATGAGAGACATTATGGCAGCCATTGTTGATTTCCTTATTGTCTGGTCTTGAAGACCTAAAATGCCTTCATCATCCTGTTCTGATCAGTTTTAAACTATTCGTTTTGTATCAATTCATTGTATGTGAAGATATGGACAACTATTTGGAAGAAAACAAGAGATAATATGATAGACAATGAAGATCTCCAGGTGTCTTGCTTTGAAATCTGTGTCTCTTACATTGTTATCTTATGATCTGTTTTGTTATATTTAATTTTACCCTCTTTAAAAATAAAAAAATAAGAAATAAAATAAAATATAGATATATACAAGACTGCTTTAGAATGGAGACAGAATAACTGATACAAAATTATTTTCCTAAGAGTTATGAGTTTGATTTTTAAGAATCAAGTTATAATTTAAACTTAAAGCTTAGAAACCCTTTACTGTGTTAGCGGCCACCCCTCACTTATTTTAGAGTGGTCCTTTGGCTCATGGCAGGTAGAGCTTTTGAGTGTCACTAGGACCTGACACATCAGCAGGTTCTGAGCTCATGCGCCCTGCTCACTTGGGAATCTTTCCTCATTACTCTTCATCCTTTTAAGTGAAGGCTCCCTCTCCTTGAGTGTGTCGTGGTCAGCAAAGACAGGTATGCTGGGTTAATGGATGAGACAAAAGTCAAAAGAGGAATATACATGGTGGAACTTCTGGACTGTGTGCGTGCAGACTGGTGTCACCTGGAGCTTGGGCAGCTGCACACAGATATCAAAGACAATGGCCAAGAATAAATTAAGAGGGTAGAAGTCCAAGAATGTATTTCAGAGAGCCAACCAAAAAAACTTTAAGTCTAAAAATAAAGCAAAATCAGTTACCACTAATCTTAAGAAGATAAACATTGTGAATGATGAAAAGGTTCGCAAAAGTGGATAATGCTTTTGTAAACATTCAGAAGGAACTTGCACATTCCTCAAAAAGGCTTACTCTTGAACCTCTGCAGAAAGAGCTAATTAATCAGCAGCATCCTGAAAATGAATAGGTTAATGTTGATGAAGATGCAAGATTAATGGCTCAATTGTAATATGGGGGGAGATGTATCAAATTCCCCACTCTCAAAAAGCCTCAATAAAATAAGTATTTTATATGACTTTAAAAAAAAAAGAATAGACATGATTTCTGACTGAACCTTGAGTATTCTTTAAAGGAGGTTTGCTTCTTATTGGAGGCTACAATAAGACCATGCTTTTAGTCATAAGTAGTTTAAAAATTCAGATGAGTCTCTCAATAACATTAAATATTGACACAGTCTTAATCTTAGAGTATGAAATTAAATAAATACAAAGTCATAAAACTGTAAGAATAGAAAAGGTAAAATACTTAAAGAAAAGAAACTACATTTGTTCAAAAAGCCATCACAAACCCAAAGACAAAGAGAACATTCAGTTTGACTATTTTTTCCTCAGCTGAAAGGATTTAATATTTAAAGTATATATAACTGCTCCGGGGATATAGCTCAGTGCCTGCCTGACAAGTGTGAGGTCCTCTGTTCCAAAACCCAGTACAAAAAAAAAAAAGTGTATGTAACTAAATATAAAGCTGTTAGCAAATCTAGCCTCACAGTAAAAAAGTAAACCAATGTCCCTTAATGGTCTTTTCCTTTTCCTTAAACAGTTTGTACAGGAGATCCTAGAAGTAAAAGCAAAACTGAAATTCCAACAAAGTTCAATATTTGATCCTTTAATGTACCCTAAGTACATATAACTCAATAAATAAGATTTAAAAATCTATGTCAAACTACAAATATCCCAAGAAAAGTACCACCTACACATTAAGTCCATAAAAGTTGTAAAAAGGGAAAAAATCTAGCAATATTAAAAAGCAAAAAGAGAAAACATAAAAATAGGAATGAGAAAACTACATATAATACCACACTTTTCAAAATAATACTATATTTTATACCAATACATTTGTAAATAAGGCCAAAATTGACAAAAGCTTACAAAATATATACCAACTTATTAAACCAAACAAAAGCATGTTTATCTATCTATCTACATTTCTGTGTATGTAATTTGCATAAAAATATTTAATTACAAAAAGAAAAAATATTTAACCAGAACTACATTTTAAAATGCATTATATAATTAAAAATCTTCCCAACCCCCAAAACCAGCCTATATGAGAGACATATTGTTGATGTGTGCCTTTTAACATATCCGAGGGATTATAAACTTAAACAGATTACTCTATAACTTAAGAAGTAATGCAAAGGATGTATTAACCCAGAAGAACTGGAACTAAAATACAAATCAATTTTCTATAGTTTTCTCTTAGAGTTGCCATTAAATATTAAAGAAAGATTGATGTGCACCCAAAAAAAGAGGTTAGTTTATTTTCAGCGCTTTTCACTTTAATTTAGAAAACATTTTAAATTTTTATTTTGCCAAGTAAATTGAGGAAAGGCTCTTATAGGTTTTTATACATATACAAGTTTACTCAGAAATTCATAGGAAAAAATCCATCACAACTCAAGAAGTTTGTGAAACAGAAAAAACACAGTACAAAGACGTACATTTTGAAGATCAACATCAAAAGGCAAAAAAAAAATGTTACTCATATGTTGTGACAGAACTATTTCAACTACATCATTCAAAACCAAAATGAGAAAGATTTTATTAAAATGAAATAAAAAGCACTGATGGCTGTAAATTCACCCTGAGAACATAACTATCCTCTGGTAATATAGTCATTTATACCAAACATCATCATTTTGCCTTTATAATGCATCTTTCCCTGCTGCTATTAGAGTGAAGATTAAGTTTAAATAACATATGAAAAAACTAACATCATCTTCTCATGCACTGTTTCCAAGAGCTGCTAGAAAACTAAGGCATTTTTTTAAAGAAGAAACAGAGAGAGGGGGAAAAAGAGCAGAAATTCATCCAATTTAAAAGTATAGATTAGTAACTGTCTTAACTGTATTTAACATCACTGTCAAAACTATTTTTATTTGATGGTAAGTTTGAATTTCCAAGCTGAAGGAAGGCAGAAAAAAATTTAAACATATTTTAGGGTATATAGAATGGATCATCATAATAAAATATTTCATATATTCATTTATATAATTTGACAAAGTTTTTTCACAAAAATTTCCTCATAACATTTTATCACAGTGGTATATATAACTTGCTTTAGGAGATCAAAGAATTTTTGTGAGTGATTAAGGGGCAGAGAATAAATGATACATAATGCAAATTAAGATAAAGTCAGTGAACTATTAGTCACTTGTCTATCTCATTATTTCCAAGATTTTAAAACTTTCATTAATAATTAAAATCACTTTTAAGATCTCTCTAAATTGTACTAAGGTTAACTGTAAAAAGTAACTGAATAATTAATCAATATATTATTCAGTAAACTGAATAAATTAATTTATTTCAAAGAAATAGGCATTTTCTTGAAACCATATTAATATAAACAAGATATCACATATTACATGGAACAAAGGCTCTATTCAAGTCTAAGATGTACCCTTCCTTCAAATAAAATAAGACAAATACAATAATTCCTGGAATGACATTCAAATTTTAGTTAAATGTTCTAAAATAGCACTCAGATCCTATTACTAGATATGTACATTTCACTAAAAATCAATACACTTTTTCATGTTTTCCAGTGTTTGGTAATCTGCCATTATGGAAGAGTTGGGGCTTATTTAAATGTCCCCCCAGAGCCTCATGTGGTCACAGTGGCAGGCCTTCCTAGGGCCACTGAGTCTAGCACTGCGACCTGTGAGATCCCCTAAAAGTGTTCCCTATCCTACTCTCTTCTTAGTTCCCTCACAGGTAATTATCTTAAATTTTATTGATCATTTCCTTGCTTTTCTCTATAGTATAAACCATTTAACACTGAAAATATTGCTTATTTTGTAGGATTTTTAATTTTATATAAAGTTACATTGTATTATATGCCTCTAATGCTTTCTTTTATCATTCAATATCATGTTTCTGGTTTTAATCTTTTTTATGTTTTTACTATAATTTATTAATCTCATTGCTAGTGTATATTTCATTATACACATATGCATCACAACATACTATCAACACTGCTGTTGCTGGAAATTTAAGTTGCTTTTAATATTTTTGCTAAACTGCTTTCTTACGTGATATTGTTGTAAGAATGGTTTCTTCTGTGTAGTAAATAAAAGAGTATGGAAGGAAAATCTGGCACTTATTTGGCTTTTCACAATCCAGTTGATAAATGCTTTCACAACTAAATGGGTGAAGTTGTTTGCGGGGGTCTTCTGGGAGGCCCACACTGAAGTGTTAATCAAGACATTATAAGTAGAATAAAAGTACTAGTGGTTTACTGGTTTATTTTCTGTGACATCTGCATATATAATTACCAGTGGAATTTAAATGTAAAATATACAAATCCAGAAGCGGCTATAAATCTATTATAACAGCTGATAATCTGTTTTGATGTATAAAGTAGAAAACAAATCATCAAGGACTTTTTAAAAGATCTACTTATCAAAAAATAAAGTACTATAAATTCTTCCTTTCATTAACACAGGTTATTGATGGGCAAATCTAAATCATGCAGGAAGTTAGGATTAAGTGATGGCTCTTTTACGTGAAAGACCAGGCGTATTATCTGCCACAATTGCTATTTTAAATAAGGTAAATCCAAACTAATGTGCTCTTTCAGAAAAAGTATAGCAGGAAATTTAAAGATTCCTGTATTCTTTCTCTGAATGTGCTTCAGAGAAAGCACAAACTTCATGTTAGGACACAGTAATTCATTAAAAAGGTTTTAGAAATTGAGGACTAGAAAATAACATACTTCTGTAAAAATCCATGATGTCCCCACTCTCAGAAATGCCACATACAGTTCTCACTGCAGCAACATTAATTAGGCTTCTACTGCATGACAGGCATTATGCCTATATTCAGGAAGTTTATGATTTGGTAAGTCTCATTTAATAAGAATAAGACAGTCTCAAAGGATCAAGAGATGAATAACTGACAGTAAATAAAAGAGCACCCAAGACTAAGACAATGTCAAATGAAGATGAGATACAAATCTTGTTTTGTTTAGGGTTGAGACAGAGTGAATTCAGCCCTATTCAAAATTTTACCATTACTAGAATTAAAAAGATACTTTTCAAATTTGGGAACAGTTCAGTGTAGCATAATAAAAAGAAGTAATTAAATCTGTGTAAAAAGAAAGAACTAGTGATATAACAGGAAGTTGTATATAAAATATGAAAATTAAAATTGGCTTTAATACATTATAAATTAATGAATTTCGTTTCATAACAGTACTTACACAACAAAGTATCTAGTCCAAAATAAATGGACCTTTATACCTATAGTTTATTCTCCTACACAAGAGAGTCTACAAATGGAAGGGAACAATCACATAGTATGTGCTCAGAAATTGACTGTCCCAACAAATCACCAGTATTAAAACTACAAAGTAAGTAAGTAAAATTTTAGACCTCAATGGAAACTTTCAAATTAAAATATTTTGTAAAACCATGAAGTTAAACTAGTTCTAAATTTTAGAAATATGTAACTTACATAATCAGGTATAGAAATACATTAAAATATAAATCTTTAACACAAATTTCACTTTGGTCACTATCCCATCCCACCCTAAAAAACAAAACAAAACAGTACAAAACCATTACATAGTTATGAGCTTTCTCACAGAACTGTACTTGGAATTTCCAGTTATAAACACAGAAATAATGTGCATATGAACAAGCTGTTATGTTTCATTAAAATTCTAATTATATAAATGTAGCTTTTCCCTGAGAAAATACATAGTTTAGTAGTTTAGATTTTTTTTTTTTTTTGATAGCAAGAATCAAACTCATGACCTCATGCTTATCAGGCAGGTACTTTGCCACTAAACTATATTCTCAGGCCAGTTTAGATCTTTTTATCTCACAATTGTCTTCTGGCAGTGAGAATGATGTAATTTCACATTAATTCCCTATTTCCACAACCTCAGGAAATAATCAGGTACTGAAAGAGTGACAGACAAAAAGTTAAAATAAATCTTTCACAACATATTTACCGGTTTGATTCGAAGCTGATCACCCACCACCTCAAGAATGGCATGTCTTCTGGATATTCTCTTGTCTGTTATCTAAAGGGGAAAAAAAATTCAAATAGAGACACCTCCTTAAAGAATAACAAAACAAAACAAATAAGCAAACAAAATCCTTAGCAATGTTTCTGAAATCAGTGGGCTACACACAAAATACCACTCATTCAACAACTCTACATTGAAATGATTGTCCTCATTTAAAAGACAATGGAACAATACAGATATGAAGAGACCTGCCCAAAGTCATGGAAGAGTAAATGGCAGAGCTAAAACAGGGTCTGGACCTACAGGAACCAGGATCTTACACGGGAGTTGCACTCATGACAGACAAACACTGGAAATTCTTATCAACAAAACTCTTCTATGAGGAAAAAGTCTACATAACATATGCTATTAGGAAACATTTAAAAGACAACAAATGTTTTTAAAAGAGCAGTCTGGTGAATGTAAGGAGTGTGGCTGCAGGCTTTGAGTTCA
The DNA here is from genome assembly GCA_004027295.1 of Dolichotis patagonum. Classification (NCBI taxonomy): domain Eukaryota; kingdom Metazoa; phylum Chordata; class Mammalia; order Rodentia; family Caviidae; genus Dolichotis; species Dolichotis patagonum. The sequence goes on along the minus strand of PVJX010007727.1, from coordinate 55,568 downwards.
GGCAGAGGCAGTGCTGGGAGTCTGTAGTTAAGCTCTCAGGCCAACCATAGTAGTTAAGAAACCAGGTAGTCAGAAGGGAAAGCACCAAATGTTTATGACCCAAATGTTTATGGTAGATCTCTTCAAGAGATTGGCATGTACATATGAATAAAATCATACACACACCCGAGACATCAAAACCTATATATATGTTTTTTAAATTTTATTACAGTAAAAGACAGATTGTCATTAATCCCAGCTCAGAAAATTCCTCTTCACTTCAAACAAACTTGTCCCATCAGAATGACACTTTCTGAGGCAATTCTGGAAGCTCTTTTGGGGGGGAAGGGCAGAATATCGACAATTGAATACAGGACGTCACGCTTGTCAGGTAGGTGCTGTGCCACTGAGCCATGTCCCTGGTCCCTCTTTCATGTCTTTATGATGAGTGAGCAAAAGTACAATGATTGCTCTGGGCAAGTATCATCCAGTGGGAAAGCAGGCTCATAAAAACATTATGATGTGTTCTCTTCCACCTTATTCACCAAACCTAGCAGCGCGCAACTTCTGGCTCTTCCTCAAAATCAGAAAGACCATGAAAGGCTAATGTTTTCAACTGATTCAAGACACTGAAGCAGTTCCAATAGTAGAGCTAAAGACACAAGAAAAGACTTCCAGAACTGCTTCAGAAAGTGGCAAGAATGATGAATAAGTATATTCAAAGCAAAGGGCAACATTTTGAGTAGCATTAATGGTAATGTCTTTTACTGTAATGCAATTTTTTTTTTTTTTTTTTTTTTTTTTTTTTTTTTTTTTGCTAGGCAGGCACTTATACCACTGAGCTAAACCCCGGCCCCATTTTTAAAAATTTTTAAACATTCATCATATTTTTAACACACATAATTTTTGCTTCATATTTATAGCAATGTTCTACTTACACTCTCAATAATTTCTGCAGAGCAAAGCTCAAAAATCATCAGCACTTTAAATGTTAAAAATTATCATTAATCCTTTCTACTTCACTGTAAATGCAATACCTATAATTAAGATTACATTTTATTTGTGGCTAATATATAATGAAAGTATTTTAAATACCAAATCAGTTAACACCCTAATTATACAACCCTTCCCTTGGTTACCTTACTATCTAGCACTTGAACTCTGGCATTATCCACAGTAGGACTAAAATTATCTTTAAAAACAGACTACAGCAATGCATAAATACAATTAAATCCACCAGTTCCACAAAATGTTGCAAAACTGTAAAAATGCCAGAAATCAATACGCATTTTTTTCAATGCCAGCCATTCTACCCTTAAAGCTATGACTATAATACAAGTAGTAACATCAACAATAACAATAAAGAGAACTTCCAGGCAGATGGCAGAGTTAAGCAGCAACATCTTCCTCTCCAAGATTCAGATTCCAGACGCTGGAAAAGAGCAACTTAAAAGATGAAAGAAAGAAGTGGGTCCCTGGAACACAAGAAGGTTCTGACGGGAAAACTGGACTCTATAGAGAATTGCCTGAATAAGCCAACATCAGTCAGCGCAGGTGAAGCAGTTAGGGAAGATCTAATGCTAGTACTCCTCAAATTCTTTAATGAAATCAAAAGGGAAGCAGTACCCCTAAAGTCACTCTTGGAAGCAAGTGTTACCTTGATTCCAAAACCACAAAAGGATCCAACCAAAAAAGAGAACTACAAGGGAATCTCTTTAATAAACACAGATGTAAAAGTCTTCGATAAGTTACTGGTGAACCATGCAGAAAATCATCAAAAAAGAAAAAGCACACATCATAACCAAGTAGGATTCTTTCCAGGGATGCAGGGATGGTTCAAAAATTCAATATATGTAATACACCACATAATCAGAAGAAAGGACAAAAATGATCATCTCAGTAGATGCAGAAAAAGCATCTGACAAAACCCAACAACCAATCATGACTTAAAAAAAAACTGAAGAAAACAGGAATAGAAAGACTGTATCTCAACCTGATAAAAGCCATCTATGACAAATCAACTACCAGCGTCATATTAAATGCAGAGAAGCTGAAAGCTTTCCCTCTAAAATCAAGAATAAGACAAGGATTTCCATTATCACCACTTCTGTTTAATATAGCTCTTGAAATATTAGCTACAAATAAGACAAAAGAAAGAAAGAAAAGGGATATGGACAGAGAAAGGGAAAGTTAAATTATCACTATTTGTTGATAACATGATCCTCTACATAGAAGACTCCAAAAACACCAAAAGACTTCTAGAACTAATATCGAAATTTGGAGTATAGCAGTATACAAAGTCAACATTTGAAAATCATAGGTTCTTGTACACCTATAACAAACTCACAGAGAGGGAAATTAGCAATAGAATCAAGAAAAATGAAATACTCAGGAATTAACCTAATCAAGGAAGTGAAAGACCTCTACAACTATAGTACTCTGAGAAAGGAGATTGAAGAGGACATCAGACAACAGAGAGAAAGCCTGTTCCTGCACAGAACCAATATAGTCAAAGTGGTTATATTTCCAAAACTACTACATAGATTTAATGCAATCCCAATCAGAATACCAACAATATTCCTTACAGAATTGGAGAAAGCAATCCTAAAATTCATATGGAACCAGAAGAGAGGTAGAATAACAAAAGCGATTCTGGACAACCAGAGCGAGGCAGGGGCATGACAATCCCTGACTTCAAATTATGATACAAAGTTACAGTGATTAAAAAAAAAAAAACCTCAGCATGGTATTAGGAAAAACAAACTCATGGGTTAATGGAGCAGAGTATAAGATATTAAAATAACTCCACACATACTCGGCTATGTTATTTTTCATCAAGGGGCCAAATTCTTTTGCTGGAGGAAAGACAGCCTCTATAACAAATGATGCTGGGAAAACTGGCTACTCACATGCAGAAGATTGAACCTAGGCCTGTATCTCGTACAATGCACTAAATTAAAATTAAAATGGATCAAAGATCTAAACATAGGAACAGAACCAGTCTGCTAGAAGACAAAACAGATAAAACTTTTGAACATATAGGTGCATGCAACAACTTTCTGAACAAAACATTAGTTGCACAAGGAAAAACACCAACAATCAGCAAATAGGATCACATCAAATCAAAAAGCTTCCACACAGCAAAGGAAACTACAAAGTAAGAGACAACCTACAGAATGGAAAACATTTTTGCCAGTTACTCCTGAGACAAAGGACTAATATCTAGAATATATAAAGGACTCAAAAAAATTAAGACACCCCAAATTGAAAGACTCAATTAAAAAATGTGCATCTGAAATGAATAAACATTTCTCAGAGAAGAAATACAAATGGTCAATTGGCCATTTGAGAAATGCAAATTAAAACAACATTGAGATTCCATTTCATTCAGAAAGAATAGCTACCCTCAAGAAACCAACCAATAACAAATGCTGGCAAGGTTGAGAGGAGAAAAGAACCCTCTCCATTATTGCTGGGACTGTAAACTGATACACCCACCATGGAAATCATGATAGAGATTTCTCAAAAAAACTAAAAGTAGAAATTCCATCTGATCCTTCTAGGTATCTTCCTAAAAGAGTTAAAGACATCACAGCACAGTGACACATGCATACCCATGTTTATAGCAGTGCAATTCCTAATAGCTAAATCTTGAAAACAGCCTACACGTCCATCAGTGAATGAATGGATTTTTAAAGATGTGGTATTTATACACAATGAAGTACTACATACTCTCCCATAAAACAGGATAAACTTGAGTCATTTGAAGGAAAATGGATGTCACTCGAGACTGTGTGTTAAGAGAAGTGACTCAGACACACATGCCTAAATATCATATCTTAAATATCACTTAAGCATCAGATAATAGGAAAAAAGATAAAGAAAAAAGAATTGTAACTCAATGCAGACAATCTAAAAGTGTACCTTGACTTAGTACAGTTAGTACAATTGTCTTCTTACATATTTTATATTTTCTTTAGCCTATTAGTCAGGCTTTCAATCTGTATATGATTAACTTTATATGGTCTTATAAGATAAATAAATGAATCTGATGCTGGAAAAGTAAAAAGGGGGTAGAAGGGGGTGAAGGAGAAAGGAAATGTTACATGTACCAACTCCCTATAGTGAATGGAAACATTATATACTGCAAACATGTACTAATAAAGTAAAAAAACAAAAATTAACAAAGAATCACAATAAAATGAGTAACACATAACTTTTCCACAAAACCACAGTTAATTTTTCAAATATTTCCTAAAATAATACATCATGAAGATGCCCATTTTAAATAAACCTCTGAATAGCCTGAATGGCTATTTCAGGGAAGCAAATACAAACTCTTTTGACTTTCAAATTTTAGAGATTTCCTTCATTTTCCTCAGTGTTCCCTAGCCAAAATCAAAAGCAGCTGTCAATAGCAGTTTATCATTTACATAGAACTTGTACTTAAATGTAGATATTTACCATAACACTGCCATGGTTTTATTCATATTTCACATATTTAGAAAGTAAAAATCCAGAAAAGTAAGGTAACTTAGTAACACTACTAAGTCAACTTTGAGTCAACTTATTCCAAATGCATACTCTTAATAAAATAATTTATATAAGGAAAAACACACATAGATGACTATATCTATACATAATATTTTAAAAGTAATGATAAATACAAATTATTCAGTGGCTCACAGTAAGAATTTTCTGTCTCAAACTTTAGTACCTATCTCATTGTTACTTCAATAATACAAATGGATTTTCTAACCAACAGAGTAATAAACTGTCAAATATAAAACCATAACATTTAATGATGTTTCTTGTAATAATCCATTTTAGGTTTTTCCTTTTTTAAAACTATATTTTTACAGAAATTAATAATGACTTTTCCTATCTCAATCTTTCTTTGAAATAGGTTTCACTGTCACTAGGAAGAAAAGGATGTTTTAAATACAAAAGCAATATGTGACCTCTAGTGGTCAAATGATTCTACAACTCTGCAGTTCCATTACAAGCCACAGATTTCTAGAGTAACAATGTGTTTGTAAGACTCAAATTAACATTATTTAATTATAATGTTCCTTTTAAACCTAACTTCTAACTTTGTAGTGTGTATGCCACAAAATTACCATTTATGCTTTCTTGAGGGTAAAGTTAAAGGTTTAACAAATTATCACTAAAATTTTTTAATTTCAAGATGAGGCTATAGAGGGATCTGGGGAGATAAAATATGGATTATCCTAAGGATCTGATGACTTGCTGTATTTAACACTGTTCCTTGTGCAGAATGAATATTCAACATATCCTTACTACTGCATCAATAGGAACAGCAATTATTTTCCACAATGAAAGCACTGTTCTATACTTATCAGGTTTCACCTCTTTTAGTTTTCACAAAACCTGTAGAGATTTCATAGGTTTGAAAATGGAAGTGCAGACAGGTTAAGTAACTATGAACTTACAGATACTCAGCCAATTAAGCAGTGAAGCCAAGATCTGAACCTAAAAATCTGATTCCAGAGTCACCCTTGCTCTTAACACTGTACTGCCTCCCTTAACATCATAGTATAAAACTTGATTTTTAAAGATTACACAGTTTTAACTGTTCAATCTAGAACATAATAAACAACTGGAAATAAGGAAGAAATGGCTATTTAATAATCAAACAGAGAAGATTTTGGCTCTAAATAAAACTTCAAGGGAACTTGTAACTTCTATTTGGTCCTGTTTATTCTAGTGTCATACTCATGTCTAACAAGATGTCATCCAATTTCCAAGTTCTCTATTCACAGCTGATAATAAAGAAGATGGGATTTAGGAACACTGCCAGGGCATTGACAATGGAAAAAAAATGACTGATGTTGGTCTGCAAGTAGAACAAGAAAGACCATTAAAAAGCAAAGAAACTCAAGGTTCAAAAAGAACACACTGAGTAAAGCTCTTTTAGGATAGGGATAAATATCCTAGCACACTTCAAATACTGTATACTAAAATCTTACCCAAGTTTACTTGCTGGTTGCAAACAGTCATCACATTTCAATTAAACCTTCAGTTGAAAGTCAGACATTTTACATTTTGGAAAGCCATCAAAATGGTTGAAATTGAAGTGTTCCACCTTCTATAGAACAAATGTAGGTACCTAAATTCTAATCACTTCAAGAAATTTTAGTTTCCCAGGGAGTCAAAGAAATCAACAAATACAACAATTAAAACCCTCATGGTCCACATCTAAAGCACAATTAATAGAAAGATTGCTAAAAACTTCAGTGTGCATGTGATTCAGCAGATCAAGCCCCAAACCCTATGCTGTAGCAGAAGGCAGCAACTAGGAGGAAAAGAGAGGGAAAGTGGGTGGAGAACTAAACATGCTGAAACACAGATATACAGATATATCATTCCCAGAAAAAGTAAGATTCACCTCAACTGGACAATACTGAAGACACACCTCAGGCCAGCATTTCAGAGGTCCAGCTAAAAAAGAATCCAAAAGACAAGGCCTAAAAATATATGCAACGGGGTATAACAAGCTCAGAAAAGGCAACACCTCTGGGGAGAAAGGAGAAAGGTCACTTGGAAGAAAGAATAAATACAGTTCCACAGATCTTGGCTTCTTAAATACCATTCCCCACTCAAAGAAACCTGAGCTTTTTGGAGAAATAATTCCAGGTCTGGGACGCAGAAATGTACACCGCTGTGGTTTGGATCTAAACCCTCTCTCCAAAGTCTCCTGTGCTCAGAGGCAAGCCTTTTGGAAGGTGATTTGGGCCAGTAGATGAATCCACTGATGAGTGATGGCCGAACATGCTGTTAACGCTGAGGCCTGTTCAGAAGAGGTGGGCCCCAGGGAGGTGACCTGGGTGTATTCTCCTCCCCAGCTCCTCTCTGTACTCTGCTTCCTGACTGCGTGGATTAAGCAACTGTCCTCAGCAGTGCTGTTATGCTCTGCTGTTCCCACCTGTGAGTCAACTGAACCTCCCCACCTTTAAGTCGTGGGTATCAAGTATTTTGTCTCAGTGACAGGAAAGCAGACAAATACATGGAGCTGTTGTGCCAAAAAATAAAAGAATGCTCAAAAGTTGATGGGTACATGTCAATAAAACAGGGAAAAGACCCTTGGTGGCCAAATCTGGAACACTTTAGGCATAAAATAATTAATAATAATAATGGAATACAGTGCATTGAATACTAAAATAATCCAACATCTCTTAACAACTAAAAAAAAAGACATCAGCCTGAAAATGAAAGCTTTACTTTATAAAAAGAATGCCAGCTAAAGTATAAGAAACCATAGAACCTGAAAATAGTACATCATAATTGTAAGGACCAGGAATGTTAACTTTCAAGAGAAACACTGTTGTAGAAAAACTCATAAAGTTTCAGACTACCATTCTACAAACTACATACTCTTCACTAAGACATCATCTTAGCCAAGTGGTCACATTTATCAATCACCAAATAGCAAAAAAACTGATATCCTGATGTGATGCTCTGAGTCTACATGACCCATATAATATTCTTGCCAAAAATATTTACCCCGAATCAAAGTATGTGCAAAAAAATAAGACAAATCAAAACTAAGGGACATTATAAAAACTGACCTAGACTTGTAACAACATTCATGTTAAGATGAAAGGCAAAAGAACCATTCTAAATGAAAGAGGATAATATTTAAAGGATCTTGAGCTCTTTTTAAAAATGTTTTAAAAAGGATAGTCTTATAAAAGTAGTAAAAACTAAATCAGGAACACTAAAATTTACTTCACAGTTGTAAATTTCTAAAGTATAATACAATATATGGTTGTGCAGAAACGCGCTTAAATGATACATTCTTACACACCTTAAGAAATATATATTAACCACTGCAGAGATGAAGTGCTTAGTTACTTTTCTAGTTGCTGAGACAAAATACCCCACACCCAAAGATAAAGGAATAAAGGTTTATTTGGCCCATAGTTTGTAGAGGTTTCAGTCTATAGTACACTGGCTCCAAGGCAAGGTGGCTTAGCAGAGGAGCATCACAGAGGAAAACAGTTCATGGCAGCCTGAAGACAGCAAAACCAAGCCATGAGCCACAGCTGACAAGAGCAGGTTCTTTCTGCCCCTTTTATATTCTATCTAAACTACTCAGTTTAGGGCAGGTGCCAAACCGATCAGTGGACTAATCATATGCCTTTTATCTCAGCATCAGACATTCTAGATTTAGTCACCCCTGAAAAAGTCCCACCTATTGACTTCATGAGGCTTTGGTGGTATATCTAGACACAAAACATAACATTCTGTTCCTGACCCCACAGAGACTCATGTACATTCCTTTACGCAAAAGGCATTAAGTCCATCTCTACAAGTTGCCCAAGTCCCATCAGTTTCAGCATTACTGAAAAGTCCAAGTCAAAAGTCCCCTCTGAGATTCAAGGCAAACTCAGCTGCAGATCCCTGTAAAAATGAAAAGAAAGTTAAACAATTTCAGCATTCAATGGGACAAGATAGGCATTTCTATTCCAAAAGTTACAAACAGGCGGATAGCAAGGAATGGAAACAAAGCAAATCCAAAATCCAGCAAAGGCAAACATTAAATCCTGTAGTTCCATGTCCAGCATCCCTGGCAATCTGTGGCAAGTTTTGAACTCCAAAGGGCGTGGGTGGCTCCACTCCTATCATACTGCCAGTGTAGCTCCGAGGCTTCTCTCTTGGGTTGGCTCTGCTCCTTCCTTGCAGTTTTCCTCAGATGATCCACATTTCTGGCTTCTCAAAACTTCTGGGGTCACACTGCATGCACTTCAGCTTCATGCTCACAGCTTCACAGCCCCTCTCAGGGGCACACTGCCTGGCCTTCTAGACCTTTTGAAATCTGGGTGGAGGCCTTCCTGAACCCACAACTTTGGCATTTTGCATACACCTTAAACCAGCACCATGTGGATGACACTAGCATCTGCCATCAGCTAGAGCAGTAGCTAGGCTTTCCTCTCTGTTGGCTATAGTGGCAAAGTGCCTGGATCACTGAGGATCTGAACCCAATCCTGAGGAATAGATTCTCTAGGCTGTGACCACTCTGGAACATGGTGCTCTGGGGATGTCTTCTCATAGCAAAGTTTTTCACCTTTACAAATTTGAGTCTACAAAGGCTGGAGTCCTACTGATTGTTGTGATGTTCTCAGGGCATCTTTTTCTGTTTTCTTCTGAAATACTTGGCTTTTTCTTGCTAGTCTTTTCAGCAAACAGTTCTGTCTTTGCAGGCCATGACTTTACCAGACCTTCCTTTCTGGCCAAACTCAAAACATTTTAAATCACTCTGCTGGGCTTATTGCTTTTATTTTCAACACAGATTGGCTAAAAGCCCCCCAATAACAGCCATGCCTTGGCCTCAATATTAGACTGTCTTGAAATTTCTCCTGTAAGATTCATTAGGCCACCGCCCTTAATTTCAGTCTCAGGCAAAGTCTCTGGACAGGAGCAAAATGCAGATCAACTTTCTGCCAAGGCATAACACCCATATTCTGGAGTTCAACACCCAGTGCAGTTCTTCCTCCCAACAGAAAACTCCGAAGCCTACTTTTTTTGTTTTTGTTTCTGGTTTTTTTTTTTTTTTTTTTTTTTTTTTTTTTTTTTTTTTTTTTTTTTTTTGTGAAGGGAATAAAACAAAACAATAAAATGGAACAAAACAAAACCGTGAAAAAAATATTGAATTTCAAAAACAAGACAGAAGGAAATTCCCCCATAGTTACTATATTACACATCATTATCCGCTAAACAGATGCCCAGACTACCTGCCCATGGCCTGCAAAGTCAATCAATCAATACAAGTATTACGTTGTTTTTGTACCTCAGTTGCTATCATCCCAGCCATGCTTCTCTGAATCAGCTAGTTGCCTACATGGGAAAGGTCCCGGGTGGTCAGGGTTCCTCTTGTCTCCCAGTCCATGTGCCAGCTGGCTGCTGGGAAGAGCACGAGGCCTGGTCTGTACCAGCATAATTTCGGTCAGCATTCTGGTCTTCTGAGCTCTGACCAGACTCTCCCATCAAGTACAGCCTTAGGTACTCCAGGGCTGCTTTTTCAGCCAGTGTCTCTGTAACTTTCCAAACTCTTCACCCTTCCAAAGCCAGTTCCAAAGACTCTTAAAACACATGGTCAGGTATGTCACAGCAATTACCCCACTCTTGTACCAAATTCTCTTACTTTTCTCATTGCTGAGGCAAAATACCTAACACCCAAAGTTAAAGGAGAAAAAGTTTATTTGGCTCACAATTTTTAAAGGTTTCAGTCCACAGCTGACTGGCTCCAAAGCAAAGTGGCCTGGCAGAGGGGCACTACAGAGCAGAAATAGTTTATACCAGGCAGCACACAGTAAGACACAAGCCACAAGCAACAATACCAGCTTCTTTCTGCACCTTTTATCTAGACTACCCAGTTTAGGGCAGATGCCAAACCAATTAGTGGAATAATTTAGTAATCACACACCTCTAATCCCAGCATCACACAATCTAGATCTAGCCACCTCTAAAAAGTACCACCTACTGAAAGCATGAGACTTTAAAGGACAACTACACACGAACATGACGAGTATATTATGCATTCAATGTGCTTTCAAATGTGTTCAGGAGAAATGCACTCACATAAACTCATGAATATTCACACACACATTTCACAGAAGAAATATGTTGAGTAAACACTGTTTGATCAAGAATGATGGCACACATCTGTAATCCCCAGCTCTCAGGAAGCTGAGGCAGGAGAATTGCTGTGAGTTCAAGGTTAGCCTGGTCTATATAGTGAGTTCCAGGCCAGCCTACATTACAAAGTGAGAGCCTGTCTCAAAAAACCAAAAATATTTTTTTGATTAAAACATTTGGATTAAACTATTATTTATCAGTTTTAACACTTGCAGCCAAAAGAAATTGTGAGTACTACACATTACTCTGACAATTGTTACTAGATATTTAATACCAAATTCATTTTTTCTTTTCTCAACTGCGAGAAAACAAATACTAGAAAACAGAAAAGCTAACTAAATTGGGCATTCAAATATAAAAACATTTTATGTTAAAAGAACTACACAGCATATCACACAAGTTTTAAAAAGAAACCCTGAAGAACATACAAGTTGAAGCATAATGCTTAAATCACCCCTACCTTTCGGTAGCAATAACTAAAATGATGATTTTTTTTTCAGATACCACAGCAATAAAAACCTTTTTACTTGAATTCTTCATACTGTTTTTGAATAGGGACAGGACTCTATTCTTTTATCACTTTTTTACTGATATTACGTAGATTCTTTGCTTTTGATTTTCTACTTTTGAACTGAAAGCCTCATCCATCATAATGTATGTATAAGTCTTTTCTCTATTTTTAAGATACGAACATTATGTTAGACGCTAAAATGATGAAAACATGAAAGAAACATTTGTGATTTATTTGGTGCCGAATATATTTTTAGCATTTATTTAAGTCAAACAAAATGAAGATTTTTCTTACAGTACTAGCAGAAATGCTAAGCTATTCTGAATCACATCTCTGACCTATTTGTTTTCACTACCATTCTCAAAATTCTAAAAGTAAAAAACAAACCTGGAGTAAAAGTATAAAAGCTAATGAATCCTGAAATAAATGGAACAGAGTAGTACCTTTCATTTAATTTTTGCCTATGTTACTGGAATACCAATACCAGTTAATTTTTCTTAAAATGATTTCCTAGATATGTTTCTGAATATCATAAGCAGGTATATTTCATGAATTCAATGTTCCTATTTAGCCTTATTCCTGAAAACATAAACCAGATTTTTTTCAGTATAAACTACTGTGTATTACATAGCAAGAACTAATATAATAAAAATCATCTTTTACAATACTTTATAATTTATATACAGACAAAAAATAGACAAATTCATATTTTTATGATAAATAAAAGCCAAAAATAATATGAAGTTTAAAGCCAATGTTATAGAAAAATACATAAATCTAATGAAGAAACCTGGGATCTATTTTAGGTATAATTTGCATAAGATTCTTTCTTTATACTTCATGTGTTATATGTGTAGCAAGTAAAAAAAATCCAAAATTAAGACTGAAATTGAATTCAGACTAATTAGTAACAACAAGTTTATAAACTGTAACACTTTCCTACCTGTGAGTCTGCCTAACATCAGGTCCAGCACTGATTTAGAGCTCAGTAATCAACACTAAAATGTTGCCATAACATCTGATAAGTTGGTCATATTCCTTGACAAGGTGAGTTGATAGATGTTTAACATTACTGCACTTGGAATCTACCAAAATCCAATTTCTGATGTTAAGATTGGGCAAATTTGAAGAAAGAGACTTGCTATGGTCAGAGGCTCTCCATATAGACTCCAACTTACTAACAATCTTTCCTTGAAAGATTAATATATTGGATATGAAATGTCTGGAATTTGTGACTATATTTTCCCATAAGAATAACAGTATAAATGGTAGTCATCAGGCTAATTCATAAACACCTATTTAATACATAATTTTGTTGAAATCTAGATGATTTTTATTTTAAAAAGTAAAATCTAACACCTTCTGAGCTACCACTTCAGGACTGTTAAATCATTAGCCAACATGACAGAATTCTGCAGAATTGGTGCTATTAAAATTTCTACTCACCAAAACCTATTTGGCTTGCAATGGTACTTATCTATAAAGTGTGAGAACATCCTCTTCATCATTAATATATTGTTACAACAGCAACACTTGCAGTGAACACATAAGCAAATCTTACCAAAAAACTGGGTTTCAGTCTCTACTCAGAACCAGGAAATATATGTACATATGTAAAAAAGTCTATTTCACATATATTGAAATAGGCAAAATACAAATCCCTAACAAATACAAATGCAAGAAAGGATGTGGAGCAAAAGGAACTCCCTTGTTCATTGCCAGTGGGAATGAAACTAGTACAGCCACTTTGAACGACAGTTTGGCAGTTTCTTGTAAAATTTAACATGCTCTTTACGATATTATCCAGCAATTGAGCTCCTTAGTTTCTACATAAATGAGTTAACAACTTATAACTAAGCTAGGTGTGGTGATGCACGTCTATAATCCCAGCACTCAGTAGGCTGAGGCAGGAGGATCAACATGAGTTCAAGGCCTGTCTGGGCTACATTGTTAAGCGAGTCAAAACTTTTTAATAACAGGCATATGATTACTAGATGAAACAATGAGTTTCTAACCGCCATAGCAAAAGAAAAACAAAACAATGCCAGGAGCTTCTTCAAATGTTTGTATTGGCTAGCAAACTGGAGAAAATTAATAAGATGTTATTCAAACATTTAAATATCAGTTGCCCAGAAGGAAAAAAGAAAACCCAACAACACTGATTTCTTTCTCAATAACCTTAATACATATATATGTGTGTATTTACATACACACACACACACCCTTAGGGTCAACTTCCATAAGACAACAGTAAACCACTACTCCTTTTCTTGTTTCCAGAAAAGTGCAAGGCTAAAACCAACGGTTACATTCAGACACTGAAAGCTAACCAGAAAAATAATCAATGCTCTTTATTCTTTGGTATCAACTGCCATAGGTCTGTATAAACAGTCCGAGAGAAAACTCCTACAGAATAGGGACTCCACAGCCCATTCATTTTTTCAAGCTCCACAGTGCTTGGATGTGCAAAATGTTCTGTACAAAGTGGGCATTACATGAGAAATGTTGAATGTTAGGGGAAGCACGCACATGTACACAGACAGATGTACTAAGGAAGAGATCTGTAGAGTTCCAAAAGATATTTGCAAATTTTCTAACTCCCAATCCTCCCAAAAAGGATAGAGAATATACGGTTTTATGGCAATATGCACCCAAAAGCTTTAACCGATTTATGGTTCATTTTTTTTGTCTGAACAATGATGATTATAAAAGCACCTGGCTCATAGGGTTTTGAAAAAAAGCATATTGGTTAATACATAAAGTGTCCTTAGGCCAGTGACTAAAACAGTATCCCATCTACTCTAAGGGTTAGCTACCGATATTACTAAAAATGACATTATAATACAAGCAGGGCCTATCTGGTCCTTCAAAGAAACCCAAAGTTTAACAACAAATTAGCCTAGGGGAGATGAGATCATGGTGGACAAACTTTTGGCTGAAATGAGCCAGTTGTTACTGTAAACATTTTAGGCTTACAGGCCCAGACACAATATTCTCAACCCTTGTAATAATTATATGCTCCAAGAAGGAAATAGGTTTTTGTTTGTTTACACTTTACATTTTAAAATGTATTCTTAGTTGATGAGTCATACAAACAACCCTGGTTAAAGTGATAATGATGACTGTAGTCAGTGGGTTTTAAAGGCAACATAAATGTTTGTGACTTGACTAAAGTTGACTGCAAAACGTGCTGCCCCAAACTTCTAAAATCCAGACAGGCAGGACCAGCTGGTGGGAAATAGATCCAGGTTCGAAAGAAGGACCTCGGACCCAACAAGGACTTTGCAGGATCGCCGCGTTCGACGACTCCCCTTCCACACTTACTCCCAGCACGGGCCCGCGGCCGATCACCGTCTCCCCCGGAGCCAGGGCCACCCGGGGACCGCCGTCCTGCGGCTGCAGCTCGAAACCCACCGACATGGCAGGCGAAATTAGGCTCCTTCTAGAGAAGAGGGCCCCTGCAGTCGCTTCCGCTTTCCACAGACATGCGGGGCATGTCCAGGCCTCAAGGAAACAAGGGGAGCTCAGGAGCCAAACTCAGCTCGGGTGACAGCTGTCCTGCCCCGACTCGGGGTCCCAGTGCGGTTTTCGAAGCCCCGCCCTCCACCTAAGCCAGTGACGCGCTCGGGGTTTCCCCCTCTGACAGCCTCCAAATTTCGGTTTAAAAACCCGGCTTCTCCCCTTTTCAATCTTTCTCACCGCCCACCGGATTCATAGGACGCTGGATCTTGTAGTCCTTGATGCCTTCCTACTTCTCTTTTTTCCAAGCTACAGAGCCTTACAAAAACTACCAATCCCAGAAAGCACTGCGCCTCCCCTCTGCGCCTGTGACATTCCAGTGACTGGGGTGGGACATAAAGGACTATGGGGAAGGACACCAATCCGGGAGAATTTGAATCCTGGGAGGAGAAGTCCGAAGGACGCTGTAAGTAGGAAGGTCTGCCTTCCCGTACTCTATTGGTCTCTACGTCCGGGGAAGGGGGCGGCCTCGGTGCAAGTACAGCTTTCCTTTAGGGGCCTGGAGCCACGTTGACACTGCCTACGGTTGTTCTTGTTCACGGATCACTGCTTGAGTTCTTGCGACTTGGATCGCGGCAGTTCACACAGACCACGCTAGAATGGTGGCCTGGAGGAGACACGGGGTCTCTACTCGTACCGATGGGTCCCGACAGGGTGGGGGACTCTGAGATCCAGTCTGGCCGAGCAGGGCCCGCCCCTCCAATTCCTCGGTCCAGTGACACTTGAAAGGGAGAGGAGCTCTCACATAACTGGAAGGGCAGTTTAGCAAAACTTGGTACACAAAGGAGAAGGGACAGAAAGGGAGCAGACGTGAGGAAGCATTTTATTCTTTAGTGAGATCCTGGGAGAAGTAGCAAATCTTTAACTGCAGTGTAATATTCTATAATGAGATTCAAGAGCACGTTGGTTTGGCTTTGGTTTGTAATGATAGCAAGAGGGGAAAATGGGCGTGACAAAAACTTGCTCTTGGTTGACGCTGTGTTTACCAATTTGCTTTCTTCCTCAACTCTTAAGAGGAAGTCGTCTGTGAAACCTAGACATTGCAATTCCTGTATAACTACCACAATTAATTTGGATCATAAACAGCCTAATGAATGCACGCCACTGTAATCTTGGCAAGTCCAGAAACGACTTGTAGAAAAGAGAACTGTTAGCTGATTAAAAAAAAAAAAGAAGAAGAAGCAATATCTCAAGTCCCTTTGTTACATCCAAACCCCTCATTTTAAAGAGAAGAGCAAAATGCCACAAACTGATTTTAAGTTAATACAAGCTGTCTTTATATACAAATGTAGTTCAAGGGCGATGTACCCAGCTATGGTTACACTGATTCAGAAGCCTACACCAGTGTGCCTTGCGTAAATTAACTGGGCTTTAGATCATTAGTCACGTGTTACACCTAACTAAATTACATTGTTTATACTTGTTACTTGTGTGATGGTCTCAGTAACTGTTATCTTTAGTTTATGATTAACTATGTGTGTGGGATATCTTCAAGGGACCATTTCTAAAACAGTAATCTTTTTTTGTGTGTGTGTGGTACCGGGGATTGAACTCACAACCTCGCTCCTGAAGGGCAGGCGCTTAATTAAGCCACTGAGCTAAATCCCCAGCCCATAAAACAGTAATCTTGAAAGGGAAGCGGAATTACATATTTGAGACTTTGTGCCTTTATAACTGGGATCTCATCCATTTGTCCATTTCAGGTAGTATTTGTGTGAATGTGAGTACCTAACCATTAGGTACATTAGTTACACAATTCTTGTTACCAAAATTCCACCAGGTTTATGACTAAGTCACAAATTGCAGATAAAGAACTTAATGATAAGGAGTTTAATCTTACCTACCCATGTACATTTTCAGAAGTACTTGCAGTAAATACTTGAATGTGTTCTCATAGTCATTATCACTAAACTTAATAAATATGGGTCTAACATTGAGCATCACTTCCCTATTTTAGATAATTTTCTTCAGGAACAAAACAAAACATTTAGAAATTAATTCATTTGCTTAAAATGTTCAAAAAGAACACTTCCATGTGCAATTCATATGTGAGGCTATATGTTTTATAACTATCGCTGTAAAGAACACAGAACAGAGGAGCAGCATTTGTCCTATTTTATAGACTGAGAAACTTCAAATCATGCCCAATGCTGGGCAGGGTGGTGCACGCCTATAATTCCAGCACTCAGGAGGCTGAGGTAAAAAGATTGCCATTGAGTTCAAGGCCAATGTGGAATACATAAAACATTATAAGGCCACCTTGAGCTACATAGCGAGACCTTGTCTCAAAACAAAACAAACAAACAAACAAAACAAATCAGGCCCAAACAAGTAGGATTGAGAGTAAGATTTACTGTCTGATGTGAAGAAATTGAAAGTGTTTAAATTTTGCCTTTTAGGTTACAGATGAAGATAATTTACTAAAACATCAAGCTATGCAGAAAAATTCCAAGAGGAACAGTAAATTGAGAGCTTGTGACATAGAATTGGACTCTGTGCATGCTGAGAAAGAAAAAAACAAGAGTCAAAATAACTTTGTTGAACTGTTGCCTCTAGAAGTGACTTTTAAAATTTTCAGTCAGCTAGACATTCAGAGTTTGTGCAGAGCTTCAGTGACCTGCAGGAGCTGGAATTACACAATAAGAAACAGTGACTCCTTATGGAAGCCTCACTGCTTGACTGTCAGAGCTGTGTGCCAAAGAGAAATAGATAACGACCTAGAGAATGGGTATTCCTGGAGGGTAAGTTTAATATTTGCAGTTTACAGTGTTTTTGACAATGTCATGTTAGGAGTTTTGAAGTAACTCTTAACTTCTGCTTGGAGGAGGTAAGATTACACATGCAGAACAACAGAGTATGCAACATACAAAGTATGTTGACTTTAGAGGAGAGGAGATTAGATGTGCAGAAAAACATATAGAGCATATTTACTTTGGAGATGGTAGGGTTACATATGCAGAATAGCAGAACATGTCGATTTGCAGAAATGAGTGAAAGTTGAGTTATTGGTCTTTCTCTGCTAAGCACTGTCCAGACTATCTTACGCCTAACCTACATTTTTCAAATCCTACCTTCAGAAGTGTTGCTTTGTTAAGTGAAAGCAGCTATTTCTTGTTACTCCACCTGCTTCAAAACCTCCAGTAAATTCTTTGGCTTATTCTCTCTATATACACATGTATGTGTACACACATTGATTGATTAATATTGTGCATGATATGTGTATTAACATTCATTAGTATACATGTAGAATCTTCTTTTTAGCCCTTGTGGGTCAGCCTCTCAAGTTTTAAAAAACTAGACTAACCCACCACCTACCACATTCCCTTTAAATGATGATGCTTTGCTCCTTCCAGGTCATACTACTGAGGAATTACCAGAAGAGTAAAGTGAAACACGAATGGCTAAGTGGCAGATACAGCAACATCTGTTCTCCCATTAGCCTACCAGAAAAAATCATGTGCCCAATGGATGCAGATACATGGGGGGAAATTCTTGAAGCAGAACTGGAGAGATAAATGAAAAAAATCATAAACAAGTCTTGGAACTCTGAGAGTTTAAAATTAAATGATTCAGGGTACAAAACATGTATTTTTATCTATCCATTTTCTCCATCTTTTTAATATTTAACACTTAAAGGGAAACTAGAAAATATAAAAGTGAAGCTATATATTTATTTTGCACTTTAGTAAAAATATTTTTATGGTTTCACTGTCTTGTGAAAAATCTTGAAATATTACTATAAGAAGTAATATACCAAAGAATTATTTCTAAATGTATTGTTCCCTGTGTTTGTGTTAAAATACTGGAGTAATTTAAACAATAGAGCTTAGTGTTTTCTGTTAGTGATAATTTTTAAAATTTCATAAGCAACTTGAAGAAACTCTCTTTTAAGATCTATCAAGAATAGATGTAACTAGATTTGAGAGGACTAGCTAAGTGAAAAGAATAGGAATGTGTTTAAATTAATAATAAATTCACATTTCCGTAGCTAAAATTTCCATTTAAATGGAACCAGCCTCTACTGTCAAACAGTGAAATTCTTTTAAAATAATGTTGAACTTGTGGTTTGGTTTAAAAGTAATCCAATTTTAGGGTTAAATTTCATCAAATTAATATCCTTATTACTTTCCCACAAACCTGAGATGATTCTTAGGGGCCAAAAATTCATGGGAAGTTTCTAGAACACTTTACCTTCAGAACTGCCACAGAGCGTCTTCCTTAGTAAATCTTTCTGACAGCCTAATAGCACCATCTAGTGTTCTCCGTATAGAAACCAAAAGAATGGATTTTCAGCTCCTTTTTACTATCTCCATATTAAAAAATTATTCTTGAGAAACGTTAACACTTGACTTTGTTACAGTTTATAACTTCCTCGGAACCTTTATTTTGACTTTCCTCTTTTTCATAAAAGCAGATAATGCAGTATTCCTTCTCCCAAATTGTCACTCTAACCCTGGTAAACACCGTAGCAAAAATTTTCCACAAAAGATTTTAGTTTATATGGGATTTTCTTAAAATGTGCTCTGTAGCATGAAAAATAAGAATCTCCCATGTAATGATTTATTATCTTCTCTCTTCTTGAAATTAGAAGAAGTCTTGAAAATCAGGCTATCCAGCTTCCGGAGCTATCGGTAACTTTCCTTACTGAACACTAAGGTCAACCGCCCCAAGTTCAAGCACTTTTAGTAACAGGATCTCTGTTATGTCACAAACAGTCCTATGGTACTCTAGAATTACTCTGATTGTTTGAAATTTTTTCTTGTTGAACTGAAGACTTCCTCGCTGTAAATTTTCATACTAGTCTTGGTTCTGTTCTCTAAAACTTCTTCTCTGTTGTTGCACTTAAATATTTGAAGACTGCTAATCCGTCTCTTTGTATTCCTTCTACTAGTCATAAAGTCTTAGTGCTAGACCCAACAGCATTCTCTGCTGTACATGCCCTCTTAACAAAAATGTAATTGGAAAAGAAGATTCCTACTAATCTTATTTAATAAGAGATACTAAGAATATAGTTTGAAATGTTGAAAGTATCTGGAAAATCAAACCCATTAGAGCATTTTTCTGAATAGTATATGTGTATAACAGCATATGTACACATATATTATTATCTGTTATTTGAATGGATATGGACTTACTTTGTCCAACCTCCTTTCTGTCACAATTTGTTACCGGCATAGTTCTGAGCTATTCACCACTTGGAGAATTATTCTTAGGAAATAAGAACTGGTGGGAAGGAATCAGGTTTATTCAAGTGCTGAGAAGGTAGAGTGATTACAGCTTCAAATCTAATTTCTGGGGCTCAGGAGCACAAAGAGCTTTTATAGAGGCAGAGAAGAAGAATAGGGCAGGAAGGGTACTCATGGCAAGGCAGTGATCATCATGCAAAGTATGTGACACATTTTTTCTTCTCTGGAATATTGCAATGGATCTCAGCATCCTAGGGCTAGCTTCTATAGTTCTTTTTAAATATACATCACTTTTCTGCAAGTTAAAGCACATTAGCTTTTTTTTTTTTTTTTTTTTTTTTGTACCGGGGATCAAACTCACAACCTCTCATTTGCCAAACAGGCACTTATGCCACTGAGCTAAATCCCCAGCCCAGCACATTAGCTTATGTACTTTGTGTTCATTGATCATAAGCCTAAGGCTAAGGAAGGGATTTATATCATCAGATGTTCTGGATACTGCAAATCTAAAGAAATATTTATCGTTCAACATCTTAACCATTTAGGTGGGACTTCTCTTTAAAATTTGGGTACCAACAAAAAGGGAACAAATATAAAAGGATTAGGGAAAGGCAACAACCTTATGAACGGAGAGAGAGTAAGTTTGCCGAGGACAGCTTCGGAGGAGCAGCCCTGTCATACTTTCCCTGTTAGCAGAGATTACCCTACTGAGGGAGAATTGCTCTCCTTATTTCTTCTCCATATGATATCTGTGATATCCTGTCTC
This sequence comes from Dolichotis patagonum, assembly GCA_004027295.1. Taxonomy (NCBI): domain Eukaryota; kingdom Metazoa; phylum Chordata; class Mammalia; order Rodentia; family Caviidae; genus Dolichotis; species Dolichotis patagonum. Next base: position 34,948 of record PVJX010007727.1, on the reverse strand, counting down.
CCCCAGCCTCTGTGTTAAGACTAGGGATGGAAACATGAGCCAAATCACCCTCCTCCAGGACCTGAGACAGAGGCCCTGTGCTCATTAGCAAGAGAAACTGTTTCCCTCCACACAGAAAAGTGGATCCTCTATAAAGAATGTAGAGCCAACAGTAGTGAGAAACAGCTGCAGAGAGCGGCATGTTTGCATTCAAGACCAATACTCTGAGAGGCTGAGGCAGGAGGATCCCGAGTTTAAACCCTCCCTGGACAACTGAGCGTTTTAGCAAGACCCTGTCTCAAAGTAAAGAATAAACAAGGGGAGGGGATAGAGCTCAGTGCAAAGACCTTGAGTTTAATCCCCAGTACCATCAAAAGAATGTTTTAAAAGACCACAGTTCCAGTCATTCTCTGTCTGTTATACTGAACTAATTCAAACTGAGTTTCAGTCTTTGCACTAGAAGCCTTGCCTGATGTGCATTCCTTTGCCTATTTTTCAAGTATGTGGTATTTACATGAATACCTGGGTTTCTGAGATATCATACAATGTATTCTTTAGTGCTTTTCATTTTATGTCCTCAGAGAAAGCTTCTTGCTTCTAACTCCACCATTTATTTCTCAACCTGCTATCATCTAGCCATCCCCCACATGACTGAAACTGCTGTTACCTAGGTGACAAGTGACTTAACTACTAAATCCATTGAATGTGTCTTAGTTGTTGGTGTGTTTGACACATATAAGCACTCAGTCCTTGTAACTCTTTCCTCCAAGGTTTCAGGCTAGACTGTCTTGGATTTTTCTTTGCCCTCTGTAGACAGTGTTCTTGGTTTCCTTCAAGGACTCCCTTACCTTACATGTTGGTGTTCAGACTGCTGCCCTTCTATCTATTTATAATCTGAACATCCTAGGTGATGCTGTCTACTCTTCCGGTATCACTACTGTTGTTGGTGTTGACGATGTCAATATCCCTGAGACAAGATTAAAGCTTCCTATTATGCTTCAGAGACACATAAACCACTGTCCATGGGAGTGTTAGCTAAATCACAAATGCCAAAATCAAAACTCGTTATCACATAAAACTAATTCATCTCCCTCTAGTCTATACCTCAGTGAACTGGTGTTTCTTGATAGCCACCATTTTTACTTTTCTCCATCGTTTTCTGTGTCCAGTCATCAATCAGTTCTTACTTTATCATCCAAATACCTAAGTATCCAATGCTTGTCTATGTCGATCTTTCTTCATTACCTAATTCTCATTCTTATTTGAAGTTGGGATTACTATAGAAACATGTAAACTGGTGATCTGCCTCTGATTCCTTTTTCTTACTGTCTCCAGTATCATCTTTCTAAAACCCCCAAATTAGCATGACACCCCTCACTTAAACTCTATCCTACATGCAGGTAGAGTTCCAAATCCCCTAGCAGAGCCTATATGGTCTTTAATGATGTGATCTAGCCTACTTCTCTGGCTTTTTCTTGCACAGCTGTCGATTTCTGTATTTCTTTGTTCATACCATTCTCAAAGCTGTTACACCATGTTAAATTGTTTTTTTGGTTTTTTTACTTTCTCATTTATACTGTGAACTTCTTAATGGCAGGGACCATTTTTTATTTATTTTTGTGTTTTTAAGGTCTGGCACACAGTATGTGCTCCATAGAATGTTAATTTATTTCTGTAGTTATTTATTTTAATTGTACTCTGAATGTATAAAATTTACTTTGTTGTAAGTAATTTAAAATTTACATTATTATAGTCACAGATTTGCTATAGTACTAGTAAATTAGTAATAGTAGTCATAAAGATTGTATAGAGATGCAGTATATAATTTTTAAGGTATATGACATGATTGATTTTAAGCTAATGTGTATTTGTGCTAGTCTTCTCCAAAGGTGTACAAGGAAAATAGGAAGTAAAAATATTTTGTTATTTTTTTAAATAAACAATGTCAAAAATATCACATGACTTTACATTATTGAGTCATATTTTAAGTATTACCTTTGCAAGTAATACTTAGATGAATAAACATTTTGGTTTTTTTTTTAATTCTACTGCTTTAAAATAATTCTTTGCATAGTAAATTACAAACTGTGATCACAGTGTACACCAAATGGGACACATTAAAATTTAATGGTAAGTTGTATGGTATGGACTTAAAATGAACTCTGCATTTTTCAGACCAAGCCATTAGTGTCTCACAGTTTAGTGGGAGGAGAAGAACAAGAGGACAAGAGCGCCCTCAGTCGTCGATAACTTAATTACATGGTGTCTATAAGAAGCAAGATTTGGAAGGAAAATACTCAGGTATTTCCTGTATTATAAAATTTTTAGTTAGCTTAAGATCTAGTATTTTAAAAATAAATTTAGAAAGCTTTCTTTACTTGCTTTTACTTTATTACCAATCTTAGACCAGGACATAATTAACAGTAAAAATCTATCTATATGAATGTAAACTTTACACCTTATTTTTAAAAATATATCCCTAGCCATTTTAATTTAATATTTGCTTTGGTTTTATATCTTTTCCCGAAGACTTCAAATGTCGTATAATATTAGCAAAAATAAGATGAGTAGTAACATCAGGAAGTGAATTACGAACACTACATAAAATGGAAGATTTCATATTTTTGTTTCAAGTTGAGAAGCCAAAACCATCAAATTTATAAAATTAGATCAACAGTGGACAGAACTGATGAGTTACATTGAGCATTGCTGGTTAGGTGCCAGCTTTGCTCTAATCGCCATGCTATAAGGTGGCTGTTTTTATTCTATCTGTTTTGTGCATGAGGAGACTAACAGACAATGATCTAATTGCCTAGTTCATCACCACTTCCCAGCACCTGAACAAGGATGTAATGCATGGTAAGTGCTCAATAAACACTCACCAAGTTAAAAACTTAGAAAAAATAACTCAGATGGAAGAGCCAAAAATGTTCTCCCAAGTTTTTGTTTTTACAAATTTCAAACCCAAACACCATCCACCTAGATTTGCCAGTTGTTAATGTGTCTCTACATTTGTTTTATTATAAATTTTTGAAGCATTTTAAAAATAAGTCACAGGTGTGATGATACCTAGAGCCTGTATAGTTTTCCATATATAGGGCCAGCATTCAACGTAAAAACTTATCAGGCATTCTGAAAAGTAGACTAAATGATAAAAAGTAGCGAGGAAAAAAAACCAGACGATAGAAACAAAGCACAAGGAGTAAGTTAGAGTTTCTGGAAAATAACTATGATTAGTAAGTTCATGCAAAACAGAGGAAAAGATGAAGAAACTAGATTAAAGTGAAAGCTTTTGCCAGAAAACTAGAGAAAAATGGAAATTCTAACTACAGTGGCCTTGAAGCAAGGCCAGCAGATTGCTGTAGCCGCTGGTTTCAAACAGGAGCCTAAAGAGAATTCTTTCTGTGGTCTGTTGGCCATATCAGAACTTTGGAAATGGAATAGTCAATTCATCAGAAAGAAATAGCAGGTGAGTATGGCAGACTTTAGGGGGCCTGCAGGGGAGAGACCCTGGCGCGTCAGGACCTGCACCATGCGGTTGACTCGGGGTGCCGGGAGAACAAGGAACTCCTCCCCTCTCTGGGGGGTGGCTCTGATCCTGCCAGCGCAATCAGACACTCATGGCGTCCTGTCCCATGTCCCCCCCCCTTAGCAAGTGGGAGCCAGTGAACTACACATTTTGTGAAAAGATTGGTTATGTTATTTAGTATGACCTCCCCATATGCAAAGATATGGACAACCATTTAGAATAAAACAAGAGACAATATGACAGATAGTGAAGATCTCTGGTTGTCTAGCTTTGAAATTTATGCTTTCTTATGTCCCGTTCTGTTCTGTTTTGTTGTGTTTAATTTTACCCCCTTTAAAATAAAATTTTAAAAAAACCTGAAAACTACAATAACAAATTAAAATAATGCATAGACTTCACAGCAGATTAGAATACTATAAAAAGAATATTTATGCACAGAGACATAGGACAACAAAAAATTACTTAAACTGAAACAAGATAAACCAGAACTTTTTAAAGAAGAAAAGGAGTTAGAGATAATGGGCCAGAATACAAAGAATTTTTTGTGTTTTCTTGTTTTTGTTTTTATTTTGTATGTTTTTGTATTACTACAGACTGAACGCAGGGAATGCTGAGCTATATCTCCAATCCTTTTTACTTCTTAATTTTGAGACACCCTCTTTTTGGTAAATTGCCCGAGCTGACCTTGAGTTTCGGATCCTCTTGTTTTAGCCTCTCAAGTAGCTGGGATTGTAGCCATGTGCCACTGTGCTGGCACAAAACTTTAATATATTCATATCGGGCTTCCAAAGAGGGTGAAGTGACAAAGGCAACCTACAAGTTTCCCCCAGTTTAGTGGGATACTGAGGAGATCTAAAAAAGCTCCCATGGCCGTAAGTAGAAATAACTGAGAACTAAGGCATAAGAGCCCCCAGAGGAGAAACCATGGGATTGACTGGCTTAACCAGGAGCCAGACAGAAAATGCTACAGAATCTTGAGGGCAATAGCAGTAACAGGGAGATTTGAGGTGGGTCAAAGACAGTTGGAGGAGGATTCCCATACCCTGAGCTCTGGCTCTGCTGAGAACAGACTGCAAAGGATTATGACAAAAGGTATAAGGAGAGAAGGACTACTTTCCAAAGTAGCTTCCCTGCTGTGATTTAAGCTTGCTGCTCTACCCGAATGCCAGGGAGAAGAGAGAGGAATCCAAATAGGGTAGCCAGACACTGCAAATAAAATACAGAAAACAATAAATTTTTTCGTTGGTATGTCCTAAATGTTGTATGGGATATATTTACACTGAAAATAGATTCCTTTTTAAATCTGAAACTAAATTTAACTGGACCCCCTGTGTTTTATCTAGCAAGCCAAATCCTAAAAGTAATGTGCTAAACCTGAATTGATGCAGAAATGTTGGGAGTACTTTCAGTGAGCAAGATTAATTATTAATACTGTGTTTGATTCCCTCCCAACGCCACACTGTTCCTGGAACAGAAAATGAGAGCCAAGTGGTTACATTGTAAAGTCACGCAGTGTCTTCATAGGCCCGCTCTGCCTGAACGCAGCTCATTTCTACTCCGCCATGGGTGGATGTGTTCTTATAGGACTTCTTGTTTTCAGGATCCAGGTGGAGCATAGAACAGCAGTCTCTTCTGCCACAAAGTCCTCAAGAATGTCGAGGATAATTGCTATAGCGTGTATTTCTGAAGGCTTGCACATACTTATATAACCACAACTTCAAAATCACAACCAAGAAATGTAATTTTCATACAAGAATCATACCATCTACTATCCAGCCAAATACAAATTTCCCTCAACTTGTCCCAGGAAAAAAATTGTATTTTCAAGCTTCTGAATGCATACTAATCTGAAAGTGAGAAATAGTAAGTTTCATTTTTTTCCCAATGATTTACCATGAATCTTTTCAAATGTTTAGATAAGTGAACTTTCTCTTATAGATTTAGTTTGCATTTCTCTTGCTATAAATAAATTTATTATGTTTAAGAAACACTTATGTGTTGTTTGTTTCTGGTATGCATGAATCTGTTTTCTCCATTTTTGAGTGTTTTATCAATTAAGGAGGTTAGCTCTTTACCTGTAACATGTTACAATTATATTTCTATTACTTGTCATTTGTTTTTGGACTTTGCTTATGGCGCATTATCCACAAAGCTTTTTATTAATGTTAAAAGTATTGCTTTCTGCTTTTGTATCTATATAATTAGTATAATTTAAAAGGTTTTCCCCACAGTAATGTTATAGATAAGTTTTTGTCTATTACTTTTGTGACTCATTTTTTTCTTTTTGAGTTTTTCCTGGAATATGATATATGTTAAGGATTCAAGTTATCTTTTCCAAATGGCTGTGCAGTTGTACTGACACCACTTACTAATGTTTGTTTTCCCCAGTGACTTGACATGGCATGTCATTCACACCATGTATTTCTTTTTTGTTTCTATTTCTGAACTTTCAACCCACATCTGTCCATCTATTTATATATTGTTTTAACTATAGAGGATTTATTATATATTGGCACTCAATAGAGTTAGCTCTCCTCAAATCCTTATGGTATCAGATTATATTCTCCAGGACTAAGAAATATTTCGATTTGTCTTCAGGAGTGTTTTCAATTTATCTTCATTGAATTTCACACATTTCTTGTTAACTTTGTTTCCAAGTAATTTTTATTGTTGTTATTATTGTAAATGAGTTATCTCTTTATCTTTTTAAGAGTTATCATTTATACAGGCACAACAGATTTTTGTGTATTTTGTAACTTCCTTACCTACTGAATTCTTTTGTTTATATTAATGTTAGCATTGACTCTTGGGTTTTTCAGGTATACATTGTCGTATCACCTGCAAATGGAGTTTTGCTTGTTTTCCAATTCTCATGCCTCTGTATTTTTCCTTGAATGATAAGTACACTGACAAATGCCTCAAGTATGATGTTAAATAATAACGGAAATAACAGACATTGTTGCCTTATTCCTCACCTTAGTGGGCATACTTCTAATATACTCCATTCTAATACTGTATCTATTTACCTATCTCTCCTACATATAACACACACACACACACACACATGCACACGCACATGCACGTGCACACAGATATTTTTCATGTTAAAGGAAAAATCCACTGACTTCTGTTGCGTTGGAAATGAATATAGAATTTTATAAAGTAACTCTTTAGCATCTGTAATTTAAGCTATGCATTTCTCACTTAAGATTTTTTTCTTTTTTCTTTTCTTTTTTTTAAGACAAGTTTTCACTATGTATTTCATGCCAGCCTTGAACTGTATATCCCAGGCTGGCCTTGAATTCATGGCAGTCCTCCAGCCTCAGCCTCCCAAGTCCTGGTGCGCACCATACCCAGCTGGAGTGCACGTGAGAATTTTTAAGAACTTCACAAATATTATGTTATTATTGTATACTTCATAACAATTGATTCTCAGATTAACATAATGCATATATATGTTTTCTCAGAGCCAGAGAATCAGTAACAGTAAATGTCATATTTTGTAACCTTGATAAACAGAATAGCCTTCTTTCCTCAATGTGTCTTATTGATACAGGGGAAAATACAAATCCCAACTTACTAGACGTCAGATATGCGAAGTTCATGGCCCTGAACCCAAAAATCAAAGAAAATCAAAGAAAGAATTACGAGGACGAATGAGGATAAGAGTAGGGAAGGTTTATTGGGGAGTAAGAATAGCTACTGAGAGACAAGAGGAGTCCTGGAAGTGGGTTGTCACCAAGGCCCTTTATCAAGGACACCTTATGCAGCAAAGTCACAACATAACATGGGTCAAACAACAATCAACTTACGGGATTACAAGTATAGCTGCTTAGCTAATGTCAGACCAACGGGGAAGCAGGTCATGTAGCAAGGGTACATGGAAAGAACAAAGACAGTTTTGGGGAGGGATGGATCTCGGGTGATTGATGCCTAGCTGCGCGTCCTGAACCAGGTGGTGCTAATTATAGTATGATTCCAAGTTAGTGCTTATGCCTTAAGGAGGCATGCAGCCTGGCCGTTACATCTTCATCTTGAGGCCTGGCCTTCTTCAAATGTATCTTAAGCTGAAATTCTGATGTCTTAATGCTTCCTGCTGACTTCTTTGCGAGCCCAGTCCCTCTCTAGCTGTATATTAACTTATATCTAATTTAGCTGTCTATAATATTATGACAATGACTTTCATTATCTTTTGTGTGGCCATTTACAAATCAAAGTCTTAAAATGTCACTTTTAAAATTAATATTCTAAAGATACATAAAAGGAGACTCATAGAGGCAAAGTAATTTGAGCAAGCTCAGACAGCTTGCGGAGGAGGAGAGAGAGCCTGACCCCAGGACTAGCTCCAAAGCCCTTTCTGCCTCAAGGTCCTTGAGATCTGGTAAATGCTAATCAACTGCCAGCAGGGGGAGCTTTATTTCTATCGAACCCCAGACATAGCACTTTGAGGGGAAGTAGAGAAATCTCACGCCAGCTAGGTTTGCTAATGGAAAATCTCACAAGTCAGAGTGTATTTGAATGACAGAACTGAAACTAGTCCTGCCCATCCCAGGTGGGAGGATTGGACTGAAAGTGTATTGAAGCGTTTCTCAAAGAAAATGTATAGAGTTCAACCCAAATCTGACAAACAGCCTGTACTTCTAGGAATTTCAGACATCAGGGAACATGGTAGGTACTTCAGAGAGATTTCTTAGGCCACTCACTCCAGCCTTGGCCAGATTGCCCAATAGGCTTCTACTTTAAACCCCAAAAGTACGATTAAGATTTATATTCAGTTTTGCCTAAATAAAATAAAATAAAATAAAATAAAATAAAATAAAATAAAATTCAAGTCATTACTATTTTGTGTAGGTGTTTTTACCTGTAGGTATTTTCTCATATTCCATGAGTTTGTTCTCTAGTTCTTTAGCCCAGTGTCTCTATTGATCTTTTAGTTCTGTGAGGTTGGGCTGGGTGAGGTTATCCCATTGATACAATGTATATAAGCTCTGAGGTGAGACCCTAAAATTAAAGCTTTTTGCTCTTTTATCAATACTGTAAATAAACTGTAGTGCCTTATATGAAAAAACAATAAAAAGAGTTCAGCTAGGGGTGAAAACATCTGGAAAATTCTTTTTACCCTTTCCCTCTGAAGCTCACTTGGGGAAAAAAAGTAAGTCAGGGGCCTTGAGTTGTTGAGCTAGGTATTTGAAATTCATATGCAAGATTCCATTTCATTTAAAAATAATTGTCACATCCAACTTTTGAAATTCATCTCGTGGGTTACAGCCTTACACACACACACACACACACACACACTCCACATCTCAAAGTGAAATGTATTACGTGCCCAATTACAATATAAAATTTTATCTCCATTTGACTTCATTTTGGAGTCTGCTTCCCTGACCCTGCCTAAAGTACAGTGTATTTGTGATTCAAAAGTCACAGTCAACCAGATGTGGTAGCATGCACCTGTAATTCCAGCACTTGGAAAGCTGAGGCCAGAGGATCACCATGAGTTTGAGGCCAGCTTGGACTACATAGTGAGTTCAAGTCCACACTGATATACAAAGTGAGACCCTGTCTCACACAACCAAAACAAAAGTCATCACTCAAATAAAAATTGTGACTCAAAGTTGAGCCCTAACTGTGAAAAAGTTAACCTCCAACAACCCTTGGAAGAATTCCATTCCCATAGCTTCCCCCTCTTAACTGCGTGGGTAAACTGTGCCTCAGGCTTTCGTCTGTCGAATGATGACTCTGATCCTCCTGTGTTGTGAGGATCAACAGTCATTTCCCGTGACCTGCCTTGTCTACATCTGAGCCACTACTAAACACATTTCATGTTTCCAAATTAAACAATTCTGACTGGTACATAAAAGGGAAAATCATATAAATTAAAGGGATAATATGTTTAATATATGTCTATTTTATAGAATACTTCAATCAAATTAAACATATCTCCTCAAACGTTTCTGGTAAAAACTTTCAAAATCCTTTATTTTAACTTTTAAAAATATGTATTATTAACTATATTATATATTATTAACTATTTAAAAATACATATTATTAACTATATTCATCTCACATTTGATTTAATTTTTGTATAGCATATGAGATGAGGAACTTTGTTGTTCTGAATGTGGGTCTCAGTAGTCCCACCGTCATTTGTCTGGGGAAACACACACGTGCACACGCACACAGGCGCACTCGCTAAACTATAACCATTGAATGGGCTGGATACTGTTAGGGTTGATCCAGCCCCTTCTGTGGTAGAAGAATAGTCAACGTCAGAAGTTTAGAAATGTAACTAAGAGACTCAGCAAGGAGCCAGGGTCCTTACTTTGTAAATGTCCTCAGCCTGTGCAAGAGGAGGGCACAGAGGTGGTGTGAGTGCTACACCCGCCCTGGAGAGGCAGGGTAGCCCGCTTACAGTGTAAGGGAAAAGAGGCTTGTTCCCCCCTCCTTTTTGCTCTGGCTGCCTTTGTTGGCTGCTGCCTTGAAGTGTTACCCCAGTACCACGCCACCCTGCCTTGGAACCCACTGATTATGAACTGAAACCTCCACACAGCTAAATAAGCCTTTCCTTCCTTAATTTTGGGTATTTTGTCTCAGCAACAAGAGAAAAGTAACTTAAGACAAATATCTTTATCAAAACTAATGAACTAATAGTACTGTACGTATGTTCCTTTCTGGACTCTTAATTCTGTTTCACTAATCTATATTTTATACTTCTACTCCACTGTTTTGGTATTGAATTATGGAAGTATGATTTTGTTGTTTTTAAAGATGTTTGAGCATCCTAAGTCATAGGAAAGTAGTTTTTCTTTGGAGTTTTTTAAAAATTTTATTTAAAGAGAAAAAAAGCAAAATAGAAAAAAGGGTAGAAATAATACAGAATTTAAAAAAAACAGTAAGAAATCACTGTTGATAAACCACATATTGTCATCTTAGAGATAGTTGTTCAAGTTACAAAATTAAAGCATACAAAATGGACATTCAAACAGTGAGAGTGCAAACAGTTCTGTTCAACAATCCTACAAAAACTTAGTAATATGGTCATCTATCTTACACACTTAAACATACATGTAGTTATATCCTTTAGAGCACTTTCCTCTCTTTTTTACAATAGCAGTTACACATTTTGGGTTTTATTACTCCTACAAGTAATAACTTCTTATTACTTTTTACGTGAGACACAATGTTATATTTGTAACTATGATATTTATTTGACTTATGAGGATACTCCCATTTACCTATGAAGGCCTCAAGATCATCCTTTTTATAGCTGAGTAATATTTCATTGTATAAAAATACCACATCTTTTTCATCCACTCTGCAATTGATGGGCATTTTGGTTGTTTCTAAGATTTGTGCTGCTATAAACATGGGTGCACATATATAACTGTGACATGACCTTTTCTGTTTCTCTGGGAAAATATCTAGGAAAGGAATTAGCTGGATTGAATGGAACTTCCAATCCTAGTCTTCTGAGAATTCTCCATACTGATTTCCATAGTGGCTGCACCAGTCCACACTCCCACCAACAGTGGAGCAGTGTTCGCTTTTCCCACAGCCTCGCCAACATTTACTATCAGTTGATTTCTTGATGGCAGCTATTCTTTCTGGAGTGAGATGAAATCTCAATGCTGTTTTAATTTGCATTTCTCAAATGACTGGTGATGACGAACCGGTGATGGGAATGAATGTCCCAGGTGCAGCTGAGAAGAATGTGTATTCTGATGTGGTTGGTAGGAACCTTCTGTAAACATCTACTAAGTCCAATTGCTCACAGATATGATTCAGTTCTATTATTTCTTTGCTGACTTTTTGTCTAGTCGATCTATCTCTTTGTGACAATAGGGTATTAAGGTCCCCTGTTATAATTGTGTTCTTGTGTATTTTGTTTTTCATGTCCATTAGGATTTGTCTTATATAATTGGGTACTCCTGTATTTGGTGCATATATTTATATTTTGTTATATATTTATAATGTTTAGTTCTTCCTCTTGACTTTTTCCACTAATGACTATGTAGTGACCTTCTTTATCTCTTTTAATCATTTTAAGTTTGAAGTTCCTGTTGTTTGCAAATAGAATAGTTACCCCTGCTTTTTGGGAGGGGTTCCTTTTGCATGGACTACTGTTTTCCACCCTTTGACTTTTACTACATGAATTTCCTTTTGGGTCAGATGTGTTTTTTATATACAGCATATTGTGGGATCATGTTTCTTGATCCATTCTGTCATCCTATTTCTTTTGATAGGTAAATTGAGGCCATTTACATTTGTGGATATAATTGATATGTACTGGCTCAACTTAGCCACGTTATGTTCCAGTTGTTTGCTTTCTGCTTTCCCCCCTTGTTCAATTGCTTGCCCTGTCTGGTGGTTTCTTTCTGTTGTTGTTCTGGAGATTGTAGTCATTTTTATCTGTATCTAGTATGTCTTTCAATACTCTTTCTAGGGTTGGTTTAGGTGTGGATGTGAATTTCTTTAGTTGTTCTTTGTCATGGAAGTATCTTGTTTCTCCATTAAATCTCAAAGAAAGTTTTGCTGGGTACATCAGTCTGGGTTTAAGTTTGTTTTCTTTCAGGGCTTGAAATGCCTCACTCCAAGCTCATCTTGACTTGAGGGTTTGTGCTGAAAAGTCTGCCATGATTCCAATGGGTTTTCCTTGGTAGGTAAGTTGTGTCTTTTCTCTAACAGCTTTTAGTATTCTGTTTTTATGCTGCATGTCCGGGATCTTAATTATTATATATCTGGGTGTAGATTTATGTTGGTTGTGACTGTTTGGTGTTCTATATGCCTCACTTATCTGCATATCACATTTTTCCCCATGTTTGGGGAATTTTCTACTATTGCTTCTGTGAATAATTTAGTTATGTCATTTGCATTGACTCCTGCATATTCACTGATGCCTATTAGTCTTATATTGCTTCTCATGGCATCATTTTGAAGCTGCTGACTTGTCATTTCATACTGCTTTGTTATTTTTAAAAGTTCTATCCTTTCATGATCACTAATTGCAATCCTTTCCTCAAGGTCCAAAATTCTATCCTCAGCTTCATTTCAATAGTTTTGCCAGCTTTCAGTAGAATTCTTTGTTCCTTGGATGTCTCTTTGAGTTTGTTTCTTGAATTCTGCTTGTTTTCTGTATTGTTCATTCAAAGTTTCAATCAGTTTCCCATGTTACTGTATTTTTTTAAATCTATTTCTTCTCTAGCTGCATTGAGCAACTCCTTTACTAAGGTTGTTATTTCTGTCTTTACATGAGAGATTACTTCTAATTTGATTTCCTCTATAGCCTCATGGAGTTGTTTTTTTTTATTTCACTTGCTATCTTTTCAGAGATTTCTGGTGTGTTACTTTTGAAGTCCTCTATTTCAATGTCTCCTGTGCTTGCTCCTGATGGACTAGATGTTTGAGATTGCATTTTGCTTTTTTGTTTTGCCATTTTCCCTTTTCAGGTTAATATTTGGTCCTTCACTCCCACTAGTGTCCACCTTTGGTAGTGTGTATCTTGAGGTCTTACTGTAAGGTTGATGTTAGTCCAATTGCTGGGTACCACAATTAAGAGGTGGGCCAGTCACCTGAATTCCCCCTGCAGGGCCTGTTGGGTGAGTCCTATATTCTTCCTAGGCTGGCAAGTCTAGGAGTATTGATGGAAATCAACCCTTAGTTCCTGCTGTTATTATATCTTCAGGTTGTTCAGAGTCACCAGATCTCCCTATTTGTAGTGTTTGTCTCGGCTGGGACCCTATGTGTCTCTGGGTGTCCCACAGGCCCCTGTAATTTTCGCCAGGTTCTGCTGTTATTATGTCTTCAGGTTGTTCAGAGTCACCAGATCTCCCAGTTTATAGTGTTTGTCTCGAATGGGACCCTACTGTGTCTCTGGGTGTCCCACAGGCCCCCGTAATTTTCTCCAGGTTGGGGGAGACCTTAGTGGCATCCTCCTCAACCTACCTGATACTCTCTGTGTGGAGGAAGGACTCACCTACCCACTTGCCAAGCTTGCCAGTGGCCTACTTCTGGAGGGGGCTTCACTATTGCTAATGTTTGCCCACTGAAGGTAGCAAACTCTATTCCTATTTTAGGGGCAAACTCACCTCAATGATGGAAGCCTGCTGAGTTCTTCTGTTTGGATGAGGGGTTACTGAGTGTCCCCTCAATACTGCATGGTTAATCCACTGCAGTCCAAGGTTCTGGGGGGAAGTGTGGGAGCCAAAGATCAACAGCAATGCTAGGTCCAGGAGGTAGAGGGGTCTCTGATGGCAGCAGTAGGACTGTGGGGGCATGCATCACAGGTTGGAGTTCCTAGGTCCTGAGGTGGGTGGCCTGGACTGCAGGGTCATAGGAGGGGCCATGCTGCTGGCTGGAGTTCCCGGGTCCCACAAGGTGGTCTGCCAGGAAGGCAGGGGTTGCAGGAGGGGCCCTGGTCTAGCCTGACCCCGCATGCACCACTGGCTGGAGTTTCTGGGTTCCGCAAGGTGCTCTGCCAGGACCTCTTTGGAGATTTTTATGTTTTTGTTTTATTATCTTGTCTTAGCTAAGAGAATACCCAATAAGAAAGAGAAAAAGGAAACAAACCTTTTAGAAATTAGGATGGGAAGAGGTGTGGAAGGGAGAGGAGAATGGGGTGAAGAAAGGAAAGAAAGAGAAAACTGTTCCAGAAGACTGAGTGACTGTTACCTGCCTTGCCAGTCTTAGCATATAGTGTATCTCTTTTGTCACTAAACTTACAAGAAGCATTGACACTACTTTCACACTCAAAGAACATTGTTGCTCTAATGCTTTCTGTATTGCACTGTTTTGTTCAGTCACAAATAGGGACAGAGATGGAGCAATAGAAACGTTGTTGTTGAAAGTAGGTAATGATGCTCCAGCCTGATGAACTGAGAGATCTCAGATCCTGGCAATTCAGGCCACCTCTGTTCTTCAGGGAACTCAGCCAGGAGGCACATATGGTTGATATGTCAGTTCAAAAGTTTCTCTTAGTAACCCATGTAGCTGGACAGCTTTCTTTTTAAACAATGGAAGCTTATTTTTCCAGGCCTTCCTTCTATACATGCTTAGGGATTTAGAGTTAAATTTAAGCAAAATTTGCATTTTAGTCTTTTAGTCATTTAGTTTTTTGCACCTCTCTATTTTTGTTCTCTATTTTTACACTTTTGCTTATTTTAGCTTTGTCATGATTTTACCCTTCCAAACTTGAGGGAGGTCTAGAATTTCTACTTTTCACCTTGTTTATTCTTAGCCTTACGGTGTACATTTTTTTCCTTTTTTAACTTTTTTATTTGGCCCTAATTTTTAACCTTAACATGTGTTCTTTAACTTATTTCTCTTGTAGTCTTTTCTTATTTTATATTTTTAATCAAAACTATTACTTTAATTCTGCATCATTCCTAGCTCAGTTCTGTTTATTTGTACCCTCCACTCTGTGACCTGGACCCTGCCTGTGTCTTCTACCTCCCTTTTTCCCTGAGCCTCCTCCCTCACACCAATCCTTGAGTTCCTGGACCATGCCAAGCACTCTGACCTCACAGCCTTGGTCTTTGTTAGTCACTATCTTGAACACTCACTCCCCTACTCTGAGCCACACTGGCTCTTTCTGATCTTTCAAATAAGATGACCAACCTTTCTGGTTTGCCAGGGCATAAGAAGATGTTAGGGATGCAGAACTTTTCATTTTAGAATCAACGAAGTCCTGAGAAAATTTGGTCAAGCTGGTTACTTAATCTCCAGTCTCAGCTTAAATATTTCCTCGGTAAGACTTTCTTTACCTGCTATATCTAAAGCAGATTCCCCACCAGGTCCTCATTATTTCTCACTGTTCCCTTCAGTGGGAGGGCATTCTACATTCTGCAATTATTTACTTTATGTTTGTATTTGTTTTTGCTTCTTTCCTTAATGCCTAAGTATCATGGGATGCCATTATGCCTGTCTTATTCCTTTATTCAAAAAAGGGAAGGATCGAGGGAGCGATGGAAGCAGGGAGGGCAGAAATCAAAAGAGAAAAAAAGGAAAAAAGAATGCTCTTAAAGTAACACTCAGGCTTACTTTTGTGAAAAAAAAATATGTAATATTTAACCTCTCCCCAAGAACCTATAGGATAAGCCAAATCCTTTCTTCACAAACCTACCTCTATGTATTTTTATTTGATCTATGTCTGTTTTTCATTAAATTACTAAAAAATTCCTTTAGCATGTGAGTTTAGTGTATGAATTTCCTATGTTCTACTCCCTTCATATTCCCCTCAGTGTTCCAGGAGAGTCATTTGATTTTTTAAATAAATGCACAAATCCCAAATGCCTTCAGGAGCCAAGGCAGCAATGTAGCAGGAATGAAGTAGAGTGGATACAGGAAAAATCATCTGATGAAGAGCATAACCAAATTTGCCTTATTTTAGTTTCAGAATGGTATAAGCATATATTCCTATATGTATCTGTGTAACATTGGAAATTTTATTTTACAAATGAAATATTAAAAAAATTGAAAATATGATATCCTGAATACTGTGATAGGTTTTCTTATATAATTTTAATGTGCATAAAAAACATATTACTCCTTTATCTAGCTGATGTTATTAAGTATTTCTCCTATGACCTCAACTTCTGGATTTCAGCACAGGAAAAAATATTTAATAGTCAATCCATTTCAATGTTTAGACAAATGATAGAATATTATTAAATATAAGGTTTTTTAAAAAAAGATTTACTGCAATTTCCTATTTGTTTATTCATTTAGGTGCTGGGGATTGAACCCAGGGCCTCAAACATGCTAGGCAGGTGTTCTACAATTGAGCTATACTTCCCATCCAAATACCAGACTTCAGAGAAAAGTGCTCAGGACCTTGTATTCTTACTGGATTCTATGCAACTACCATTGATAATATTACCTGAGAGCTAGAAGATTCACATTATTTTCTTTCAGAAGTCATGTTACATCTATTTTTTAATCACTGTATCCCCAGCACCAGAGTATCTGGCCCTATCTCTGCCGAAACATAGTTGCTTGATTGGTCCCTTGATTTTCTGCTGACATCTACTACCTACTTACATCTAACATATACATGACTTCCTTTCTATGGCTTATTAATGGAATCAGAAAAGAGTCTCATGCTAATCAGTCAGAAAGTTAGTCAACTTTCCTCTACTATATAACAAATAAAATCAATTTAAAAAGAGAAAAGGTTATTCAGGCCCACAGTTTTATAGTATTCAACCTGTCCTTGGTTGGCCCCATTGCTTTTGGGCCTATGGAGCATCATGGCAAGAAATTTATGGTGACTCAAACTGCTCAAATTCATGGAGTCTGGGAAGCAAAGAGAAAAAGAGGAAGAGATTGGCATCCTGCAATCCAAATTAGAGCCTATGTCCCTTGTGACTAGAAGACTTCCCACTGGGTGCCCTGTCCAACCCCCTGGCTTTCAATGAAACACAGAGTCTAGGAATCTAAATTAGAGCTATTCTTTTCTGGTTCACACCCAACTCTTTTCCTGCCACCCCTCTCTGTGTTTTAGTCCCATCACGTAGCAATCCCAGCAAGAAGAAATACCTCCTTTACATTGACTTTGTGCATGAGTCTTTAGGCCTAAAAACAATACACACTCTCTCTCTTACCATTGACTGGGCTTTAAGCCTATTATCTTGCTCTGAGAGTCAAAGAACAGGCCATAATGTGCTATAACCTTTCTCTCTCATATTTTTTCAGCAACAGATCCTAATCTCTCCTAAGGCTAAGGGAGACAGTCATGTACTTAGAAGGGCACAATAACAGTGCTCTGTTGAATTACATTTTCCTTTTTTGACTTGTTACTTCTTTTAATTTGGAACTAAAACTTCACACTTTTTCTTTTCACTAAAATGTAACTGTCAGGACTTGGATTTCTTATTACACTTTCTAACAGATTCTAGTCTTAAATCCTTTATGTGTAAGGGATATTTGTTTTTATTTTTAATAGAAACAGCTGATCACAAACATGGGTACTTCCGAATATGGATATAATCTGTGCACAGTGGTTTTTATATTTAGGCCAACCAACTCTTAAGATTCTGCTCTTCCAAAAGAACTTTATTTCTGTGTTTATGATACTGTGCAATTACACTTGCATAACTTCCACTTGTAGCAATTTTTCCACACTATCAATATTGTCTCTTCCTTAGAATCATCTATGCTCATTTTCACAAAGTTAGAAATCAGACGACATTTTGAAGTTTAATCCTTAGCCTTATAATTGGACTGCACATCATGATTTCTCTTTTTGGAATCTGACTTTAATGTAGCAAAATAGGTCCGCTTATTATTTGCCAGTGGACACTCAAGACACAATTTCCCTAGGAATAAATAAACTATATAACATGGTTATGTAACCACCTATGAATGCCCAGGCAAGAGAGTATATTTACAGTGCAGTAAATTAAAATGTCAATCAAAAACCAGGTCTTTGATTCAATCTTTTTTGTTTGTTTTTGTTTATTTGCTTGTTTGTTTGTTTTGGTCCAGGGATAGAACTCACAACCTTGTGTTTGCCAAGCAGGCACTTATGCCACTGAGCTAAACCCCCGGCCCTCTTTGATTCAATCTTGCCAGTTATCTAACTCAGGAATTTTTTATCTGACATAAAACATAATATATTAACTTTAAAAAAAAAAGTCTATATTTTACAAAACTAATTCAATTTCTGCTACCATATCATGCAATTTATTAAGCAGAGGATACAACTGGGATTTAAACAATGGGATCATATTTAGTTCATACTGATATATCTATATGTTTTCCATTTTTTAATTTTTTTTTTGTACTAGGAATCGAACTCACGACCTTGCGCTTGCCAGGGAGGTGCTTATGCCACTGAGTTAAATCCCTGACCCTTCCACTTTTTAATTTTAAGGACAAAGTATTGCTGGTGGCCCTGTAATAAGCCCTTCTGTAATTGGGCATAGCAGTGTAATTCCAACATTCAGGAGGCTGAGGCAGGAGGATGGCCAGGTCAAGGTTAGCCTGAGCTACATAGTGAAACTACGTTATACCAGTGGCAGTTGTATATATTACATCCTTGTTAAATGGTCTGCCACAAAGTTTGAGTTTTGTAATAAATTCAGCTTTAACATCCATCATTACAGGAACTTAACCATTTTATGCTAAAGAGTATGTTACATTTGCAAACTCAGAGCAGAGCTCCAAGTCATTCCATCATTCAGAGATGGAATTAGCAAAGGAGTCTGAGAAGTGAGGTGAAGGGAAAACTAGGGAAATAAAGTGAAATGCTTCAAAGAAAGGAGAGGGTCCAGTAACACAAGTGAGGTTAGTAAGTCAGATACTATGATGATTGGGACCGCTGGCTCTGATGGTCCATTGCTCCACAGTTCTACATCAGCTTTCATCTTTATCTTCAGCGATTTTCCCCCATCTCCCACTCCCACTTTGCTTTTGCTGTGCTCACTCTGATGTTCCTCACCCATACTCCCACTGCAGGGACTGTGAATTCCTTGTCTTCTCTGTCTGGAATGCTGTTTCCCAGGTCTCTACATGGCTCCCTCTGTTCCTTTAGGTCTCTGCTCTGTCATCTTAATCTGAGAGGACTTCCCTGACTACCCTAACTAAAGGAGCACTGCTAGCCACCGAGCCTCAGTGCTTTATTCTTATTATCTCACTTTTTAATGTAGTAACTATCACGTTATAATTTATGTATTTAGCAAGACTATAAACAAGATCAGCAACTAAAATTGCTGTATTACTATATATTTTGAATGAATATATATTATATGAATAAAACTAGTGAAAAAACAACTAGCCAGACTATTTTCATGGCAACTAGATACAGTATGATTATTAATCTGGCATGAGGGTTAAATACCCCAATTTTGATAAAAGGATATACTTTTAGAACCTCCCCTTTTACTTAATAAGATGTAAATGGCTACCCTAAGAATGTTGTCTTCAAATACTCTTTTCCCCTTTTTCTATTTTCTAAATACCCTCCAGTGACAACTTTCTCAAGTTTCTGATTTTACCTAGATGAATTAAACAATATATGTTGTATGAGTTTTTGTTTGCACACTAATAGAATACACAATAGGAATGCCTATTTAAATTTTTGTGTATTTTAAACTTCATATTAACTTTCCAATTTTACGCACATCACATTTTAAATTTTTGCTTCATTTTAGATTCTTTTATTGACTTTGTTTCAGCTTCAAGAAGCCCTCAAAGATTTATAAGAGAAGGTACACAAAGCACTCAACCAAGTAGCATTTATAGCCACATGCAGACATCCAGATTAGCAGAAAACATAAGCAATTTACTGCCTTGTGCACCTTCCATATGCACAGAGACTGAGGGCACTGGAGCAGCAACCCTGGCATCTTTGTCACAGTGTGACACTGGAACACAAAAACAAAGCCAAATAAGGGGACGTTTGTAACTTTGCTGACTCACTTGACAAAAGATCTTTATGTGCAATTGCACATAAAGTGAGGGGTAAACAGAATGGGAAGAGAAATATTTGTTGAAGTATTTTCTAATTTCTGGTAAGATAGCCGACTCTAACAAAAAATCTGTCTAGAAAGAGAATGACTAGACCAGATGTAAGAATATAATGATAGTCACACAAGTGTGGGTGAAATGTACAGGTATGATTCTATGTGCTTTATTATTTTGCCTTCCTGAGGATAAAAAACCTAGCCTAGCCATTCTAACCTCAGTGGAAAGAATAGAGTGGAAGTACAATTGCTGATGGGTTGTACAGTCTGTTCCAAATAACAATGTTTTGGTCAATAATGAATTAGCATACAACAGTGGTCTCATGAGATTACATTGCCTGGTGACATCATGGCTGTCTTAGTTTGTGTAAGTACTCTCGATGATATTCATATAATGACAAAATCACCTTCCAATGTATTTCTCAGAACATATCCCTGTCATTAAATGAAGCTATTAGTGGCTCACTGTTGCTTTGTTTTCCCAACCTTAGTGAGCAAAGGAATCAATAAGTATCTTTTGAAACATTGAATGAATAACTAAAATTAGAAAAGGGAGACTTTCCATTTTAAGACAGCAGGGAAAACACCATTGTGCAGCTACTTGCACATTTAAATAAGGAGATTATCCTGGACATACAGGCAAGCCCACTGTAATCATGACTACTCACGTGGGGGGAAAGGAGACAAAACAATTAGAACCAGAAAAATGGTGTCACCTGGCTTTTGCTGGTTGTGAAAATTGAAAGGGAATTCCTAGCAAAGAAATACAGGCAGCTATAAAAACTAAAAAAGGCAAGAAAATGGTCCCTTTCCCAAAAAACTCCATCAAGGAATGCAGCTTTGCCCATACCCTGAGAGGTATTTTGGGTTTATGATCGCCAAAACTATAAAATAATAAATTGTATTGTTTTAAACCACTATATATGCAGTAATTTGTTACAACAGCAATAGAAAACTAATACAAAAATTGTAAAGGAAGAATATGCAATTGGATGCAAAAGTACACTCCTCTTAAGTGCATGTCATATTTGTCTCTTACACATTATTGCACAAATACACTGTATCTAACTGCTAGATCAAGCCACAGAACACTCCAGCACCCTGTAAGTTTCCCTCCTACAACTTTCTACTTCATATATTACAACTCCTAAAAGGGAGAGAAAAAGGTTTATATTTGTTCATTCACAATACTTCTGTGAGCACATACGTGAAGCTTTCCCTCATGTCATCTGGTATCCTACAGTTTGATCATGATATCAGCTACCCAGGGTTAGTCCAGACCCCAAAAGTTAAGGGCCCAGTCTCACAAAGCTTCTCCCCATTTCAGACACCCATCACAGTTTCAAATTGTGACCTGTACTCTGCTTAACCACCTATAAACTGCTGGTTCCCATGACCTCCCTTTTGGATTTGATTATTTGGATTTGATTACCAGGATATCTTACAGTTCTCAGGAAAATGTTTTCCTTACAATTGCCATTTTATTACAAAGGTATCACCCAAGAGCAGCCAGATGGAAAGGATAGATGTTCAGGACGAGACACAAAAAGGAAGCTGGGAGTTCCTATACCCACTTTGCACACCACCTTCCCAACACTTCCCTGTGTCTGTGTCTACCAATTGGAAGCTCTCCAAACCTCATCATTTAGGGGTCTTTACTGAAGCATTCACTATCAGAATGAAATTATTGGCCAATGGTGACTGAACTTAATCTCCAGTGTCCCTCTTCTCTTGGATGTGTGGGGGACTGAAGGTTCCAACCTTCTCAGCACATGGTTGGTTCCTCCAGTAACTTGTCCCCATCACTTCATTGGCATAAATTCAGCGAAGTTTGAAAAAAGCTTATTGTGAGTGGGGCCTCTCCTTTTACTTCTATTGCTCAAAAAGTCCAAGGGTTTTGGGAACTCTGCGTTAGAAACTAGGGGTGAAAACCAAATGTATGTTTTCTATTGTGTCACAATTTCACAACCCCCAAAATCAGTCACTTTGGACTTTTTAGTAAGGTAAATAGTAAGGTAAATTTTGTCTCATCTTAAACTTGTGTAAGTGGAATCATACAATATGCAATCTTTGGAAGTTTCCTTCACCCATCATGAGATTAATACATTCAAGAAAGTAATTTGAAATGAGCCAGTGGTACTCTGAATTCCTGTCAATTTTTATCATTCCTTTATCCCCCTCAGAATGTGAAAAGAACCCAGCAGCAAAAGAGGAAAAACTGTATTGTTGAACGTTTCCTTCCAAAATAGGTCATTCATCTTAGAGATAATACTTACAAAAGCCAAGGTTTTCATTAGCAAGTTCTATGTTGTATTGGAAGCAGAAAGGGATTTTGGGTTCCACTAAGCCAAACCTAGTGGAATAAAGCATAGAGTTCATTTAAAAAGCTAACTAAGACCCAAGTGTGGTGGTACATACCTGAAATAACAGCACTCAGGAGGCTGAGGCAACGGCAGCCTGGGCTACATAGTGAACTCAAGACTAGCCTAAACTACATAGCAAGATCCTGTCCAGAGAATGAGAGAGAAGCGGGGGGAGGCAGAAACACAGAGAGACAGAGACAGAGATTCTAAAGTATATAGGATAAAATATAAGGACATTGTTTGAAATATAGAAAAGTTTTCTTGAAAAGCCCATTAAGCCTCTTCCTGCAGCTATGATGCTGCATAAACAACACATATATACCTCTAAAGAGATAAGACATTATCCTAGGAAAGGGCGGAACAGCCTTACAGTTGAATATTGAAAATGAAGAACAAGTAAAATGAGAATTCAGAATATATTCTTTGTAATGGACAAATAATATGATTATTATCTGAGACTTTTCGTTCCACAGTTTACTTTCTCAGCATGAACATAAGGAAGATGTTTTGCAGAAATCTCTGTAACTTCAGCATTTAGGGTTGACATTATCCTTGCTGATTTTTACACTGTTTGTTATGGTCTTTACCAATAGCTTTTCTACTCTTTGAGATGTTGTAACAATAGTTTTATTTTCTAAAATCCTACATTCTTTAATATTATGGATATATTCTAAATAGTTGCAATTGCTAACATCCTGGCTAAACAACGATTCACTCATGTGAGAATATAGACACATATTAATTAGTGGGTGGAATGATTGAGAAGGTTGTACTATTATAAACAGTCTACTTTTAGTAAAAGTTTTTGTGTTATATGAGTTTTGTTTTCCTTGTATCCTTTTGAATTTCATGACAAATAATGAGTGGTTGAGTAACAAGGATGCCCTTACAGTTCGCCAACATTTGATCTTTAGAGTTCAAGCAAGGGAGTGATTAGAGATGAGCTGAGTCTACGCTAGGAATGTAATCAGTGTTAACTTTTCCAGCCTCCTTCATCCCATGCAGGGGAGTTTAGAGTTAAAATAAGTATGTAAAATAAATTGGAGGCCAATTCAGAGCAGAAAAAAGACTATTAGGAATTTCTTGAAATAATCCAGATAAAAAATGATGGAATTCAGACCTAAACCCAGAGGTATGAATATGGAGAAAGAAAAATGGCTTCAGTGTATATAAAGAACTTGGTAACTGATGGAGAGGCTCAAGAAGAAAGAGGCACAAGAAGAGGCTCAAGGAGAAAGAGAGATTAAGGGACAAGTGATAGATCCCATGGCTATAGGTCTCTTTGTTACTACATGGAATGTGTTTAGTTGTATGCCACATTATGTGGGACCCCATATCTGTAGATCAAGCATTCCCTAAACCCATGGATATTGATGCTGCTTGATGGCTCAACGGAGAGGAAAAGGAAATTTGTACCTATAATCAGTGTCTATTCCTATGATAATAAATCAGTGATCTTTTTAGAATGGAATGTAGTGGAATTGCCAAATGACTGGTTGGTCACTTTGAAGCACATACTGGCTTAGCAATGGTCTTCTTTGCAGTCTTCATTGCTAACAAGTTGGACATTCCAAAATGGCGGTAGCTAGATCATTGGAAAGTGAAAGTAGATGTTGCTGGTACTGTGCATATCCCCCATCTCTGCCACTGGGACCACTCTATTCATGTGCCCACTGTACAGCTCTGTGGTGACTGTAGTCAAGAGAGACACATCTAGTATCAAGTGGACAAGTAATTTTATGATGAAAGCTTTTGGGGATATTAGCATATGATACATTCATCTTCACACTTCATGCCCACTGCCATGTGTCCATCCTTATCCCTTACCTCTAGAATCTTTTGTCTCTGATCACTCAGTGTTTTTCTTTACAGTTCCCTGAATGGCTGGACAGGTCATTCACCACTATTTGTAAATCCATATCTGTATCATTGCCTTTTGCTACTTTTTTTTCCATGCAAAGGAAATAACCAAGTGTATCGTTCAAGTCTCTGTCTATGGGGAGGACTGCCCTTTTTCACTATTTTCCAAGACCTATTCTGATGTCAGGTTTGTATGGCAGTCTGAAGACTTTCCATGTCCAATTTCTGCTTCCTTCCTCTTATAGGTCTCCTTCCACTTCTCCTTCTGTCTCAGCATCTGCTTTCCAAAGAAGCCAGCTGACATCTTTCCGACTTCGTAGGAGTGATGATTAGGGAAGTGGAGGAAGACTTAGTGTACATGTAGGGTGAGGATTTATCTAGAAAGTTATGATATTAAGAAGAGATAAAAGAATTAAGTCTTCTCCATCTTTGGGAATGCTGGGGGAAAATTGATGGGGTCACTAGATTTCCCATAGAAAGTTGTGCAGAATTGGTGTGACTTTATTTAGATACTAAAGGAAAGAGTAGCCTCAGAAGACCAGAAAATTCCTGCTACACTGGATAGTAAATGAAGAAATAGATTTTCATACTGTACTCATGAAGAGTGCGAGTATAGAAAACAATGCAATGGACCAAAGGTACAGAAATCTAGGTTTGAATTTCATTTCTGCTACCCTAGTTATGGAACCTTGGCCTAGATTCTGACACCCTTTGAGCCTCGGTGTCCTCATCTGTAAAATGATGATAATACAAGGATCTATCAGAGAAGGTTAAGGTGAGTTTGAAATAAAACACTGCTGGAAAAGTACTTAACACAATTCTTGATTCAGGTTGCATAGTTTATAAATGGTTGTTATTTTATTACATTTTAGGAAACTAATGTATGTGTCACTCCTCAAAGAGTATTAACAGTGAATATTTTGCTTCAGAAGAATTGCAAGCATGTGTTTAAAACTGTGCTCACATGAATTGTACCATCTTTGCCCTAGCAAACAAATTGATCTGTTGAAACTGTGATTTCAATACCCTGTTCATTCCCATAGGGAAGACAAATATTAAAGAAGCCAAATCAGGGTTCTTTGTGATTTTCTCACACATAGATACAATATGGTATTGCTAGAATTTAGAAGAATCTGTAGTGAGAGATACTTTCTAAAAGGCTATATCTACTAAATGCATTGGAAAACAAGTAAGACTTCTAGCTAGTGCCATGTGACACATTAAACTCTCATGTAATCTTATCCATCACTGTGCTCAACACCTATCTTAGTATTTCCTTGACACTCATTTAAACTTGTAGGTATGTTTCAATCAGAAAGTGGAAGATTTCTAAATCATTTAACCTCAATTCCCAAGCAGTTGATGGGAGTTCATACATTTGTTTCCTGATTTTTATGGTTTTTGGTATTTGGATTTTTATGCTTTATGGTATTTGCAGCTGTGTTGCTGCAAGAGAAACCATATTGGTGCTTATGAACATGTGTGGCAAAAATAAAGGGTATAACAGCAAGTAAATGTTTAAGAAGCCCAAGGAGAGGCTTGTATTCCATCCCAGGACCTAAGCCTATGCCCTTTTCCTTTTAATTATTCACACCAAAGTCTCCATCTTGCTCCCCTATGTGGACACATTGGCTTCATTTCCTGGCTGGCAGCTTGAAGTTGGGGTGTATCTGGCCTCCACAGGTCACCTGAATTGTCATGGCTGGTGAGTACCTTCAAGACAACATCTATACCTGTGGTGGTGCAAAGCGTACAAACTGGGAGAGCTGTTACACTGTGTTAAAAGTTTGTTTTGTTTACACTTCTTCACCTTAACATGGCCTTCATATATAATAATAACTTTTCAAAAACTTTTTAACACATCCCAGGAACTGTCCTAAATTATTTATGTGATTTCTAATGCCATTCTTACATTAACCCTAAGTACTATTGTTGCAGGC
This sequence comes from Dolichotis patagonum, assembly GCA_004027295.1. Lineage (NCBI taxonomy): Eukaryota > Metazoa > Chordata > Mammalia > Rodentia > Caviidae > Dolichotis > Dolichotis patagonum. The sequence goes on along the minus strand of PVJX010007727.1, from coordinate 8,814 downwards.
AGCTGAGTTAGTTAGAAATATTATAGGCAGTGAGACAGGGTCGGGTCTTCCAAGGAGCCAGTGCAGAAGCCCAGATACCTTGCAACTGCAGGGGAGACAGACACCTCCTGCTATGGGCCAGACCTCAAGACAAAGGATCAAACAAATGCACCCATATCCTGGGGACTGATATTCTAAATAGTTCCCTATCACCCTGAGGAAGCCTGGAGTCACCATCCCATCCCCCTAGGGAAGAGTCACTGCTCCTTAAGAATGCCCCCTTTCTAAGTGACTTGCTTCCCCATTTGTCCCTAATGTAATCAATTTTACCTGAACTATTGATCTTATTGGCTAACTATAGTTACGTCCCACCTTATACCCATTTGCTGTGTGAGTTCCCATTCTTCCCCCATTTGAACCCTTCTTGCCCCCATGGTTTTGCTTGATAAAAGTGCCTGGAAAAGACAGAGTCCTTGGCAACCCGCTTGGGTCTCCTTCTGTCTCTCAGAGGGAAGCTTTCTTTCTCTCAATAAATATATTCCTCTCTTAACCTCCGTTGTTCCTAAAATTCATTCTTCGATTTCAGAGAACACGAACTTGCAGACATAGTAGGTCAGGAGTTTCATTCCCCTATATCACTATTATTTAAATGCCCATGCTGCTGATTAAAATCAGAGGGCAACAAAAGTTATTGGCTACAAGAAAAAGTTACTCTGCTGGTAACCTGCCTCTCAGCTATGATTCCCTGAAACAGACTAAACTTCTTGGAGACTCTGAGTCTTTATTCTGCTTCTTCTAGTTTTGTAACAGACTCTTAGGAACGTCTTCTTCATGTGTCTTTATTTTCCACTTCTAAAACAAGTGTACATTCTATTTTAAAATCAGAAAAATATACCTTAAAATATAAAATAAATCTACAAGATCTAATATTCAGCAGAAACATGCAGCTCCTATTTCAAAAAGTATTTAACCTTTGAAAGCATTATTCTCTGTGGCAGCCTGTTACAAATTTTATATGCATACAAGGTCACCTGGTGACCTGTTAAAAAGGTGCACTTTGAGATTTACACTGGCATCTCAGCTTCTGCATTCCTGATAGTCTCCCAGGATTGCTGCTGCTGTTGGTTTGTGGAAGACATATTTAGCATTTCTACTTTTTTTTTTTCAGCGTCAAAGACTAAACTCATAGTTCCTTGGACATTCTAGGTAAGCACTCTAACACTGAGCTATACCCTTGACTCATTTTTGTTTTTCTTCTGAGATAGGTCCTTGCTAAGTTGACCACACTGACCTCAAACTGTGATCCTCCACTCTCAGCATCTTGAGTACCTAGGATGACAGGCATGCATCTTGCCTACTTTATGCTGCAGCAGGCACGACATACCCAGAATTCTGCCTGAACTAGGAATTTAACCCCTCACCACCACTTTGCTGGATCTGCCAATCCCACTCTCGATTCTGCACATATCCTTAACCTGATCCATCAAATCAACCTAATGCTGGAGACTCCACGCCAACCTGGACACCCTGATCCTTTCCACCGAGTTCTTCGTTCTTTCATTCAAGTCACTAAGAACTTCTGAATGAGTTGTTATGGTTTGGAGATGGTCCCCAAAGGTTCATGTGCTAGGAGATTGGTCACCACTGCAGTAGTAGGAGATGGAAAACCTTTAAAAGAGAAGTCCTTTCGTCATTTGGGATCTTGCAGAACCCCTGAACTTTTGAGAGAGCCAGTTGTTTAAAAAGCCTGAGCCTCACCCTTGAATACCTTTCTTGCCTCCTTCCTCATTATGTGATCACTTTCCCTCTAACCAACTTCACCCATGGTAATCTGTCATGAGGCTCTCACCAGAACCAAGCTGACACTGACAGCATGTTCCCAAATCTCCACAACTGTGGACTAAATAATAGTCTTTCCCTCCAAAGTATCCTGCCTCAAGTGTTTCATTAGTGACAGCAAACAAACTAATAATGCAGAGGTCAAAGGCTTTTCTTACTACTCTCCACTACATGCATATTAATACTTTCTACTCTCTACTGGGTATCTGTTCCAAGCCTCCTTTCTCAAACTCCAAACAATTTCTCTCACCCAAATTGTCCTCAGCAAATGACCTCATCTCTTATTTTAGAAAGATGTCAGGGGACCTTTATCACAAGTTCTGTCCCCTTCCTTCTTTTCAGTCTCTAACGTACCTGTGGGGTCTAATAAAGATGGGCCTACTAAATGAAGAAACAAATTAGTAAGTTTAAAATACCTGGAAGCAACAACCCAGTTCTCTATAAATCACCACATCAAACTTCAGAAATTAACAGCCTATGGCTGCCCCTTTTTCACCACCCTCCCTTTCCTCTGTACTGTGTCTTCACCTCACTATTCTTCTGAAACTGCTGCCTTGAAGGTCACCACGGCACTTTCATGATGCAACCTAACCACAGTTTTTAAGGTCTCCGCCTCCTTAACCTCTACATTCAACATTGTTGACCACTTCCTTTTTCTGGTAGAATCACTCTTCTCCCTGGATTTCTGACTCTTCTTTAGCAGACTACAACTCTAACAATTTTCTCACTGTCCCTTCACCTATGTGTTCTCCTATTTCCTAATTCTCCATTTCCTAATTCTACTTTGTATTTTTTTACTTTATTTTATTATTTTGTGATACTGGAGATTGAACCAAGAGAGGACTGACCCACAGCCTCAGCTCTTTTTATTGATTCATTTTTATTATTTATTTATTTATTTGAGATAAAGTCTTGCTAAATTGCCTAGACTGGGTTCAAAATTGTGATACTCCTGCTTCAATCTTCCAAGTAGCTGAGGTTACAGGCATGCATAGCCACTTCCAGCTACACATTCCATTTATTTCATTTTATTTTATTTTATTTTTTTTTTTGGTACCGGGGATCGAACTCATGACCTCGCGCTTGCCAGGCAGGCACTTAAGCCACTGAGCTAAATCCCTGGTCCTACACATTCCATTTTGATGAACACATCTCCTAGGACTTCAGTTCTTACTTCTTTGTTCCTTAAGCCCAAGAATTTTCTTCTCTCTCTCTCTCTCTCTCTCTCTCTCTCTCTCTCTCTCTCTCTCTCTCCTTTCCTGCAAATTTGTGTCCCAAACACCCACACTCTTATGACTTTTCTTTTTCTGTTAAGGAGTTGGTCTGCTTTCAAAGATTCAAGAGTACTTTTTAACACCATCTTATTTGACTTACAGATTCTTCCTGTGAAATGGCTCTGTAATCTTTATTTCTACTGCTTTCGTGCTTATTAACTCCCCTACAGACAATCAGCAATAGTGCCTCAGATGATTTCCCCGTATCTTGAGCTGGCCGTCTTCAGCTGTCCCTTTAATGGCTCCCATTGCCATTTAGTTATTCCTTCACCACAAATAGAACCACAAGTCAGTTTTCTAGACTTTTTCCATACCATTAACACTTCTACTTTCCAACCTTTTTTAATTTTTTAAGTCTTGGAGCTGATACCCAGGACCTCATGCATGCTAGGCAAGTCCTCTACCACTGAGCTACAACTTAAGCCCTTTTTGCTTTATATTTTGAGACAAGATCTCACTAAGTTGCCCAGGCTGACCTCAAAGTTTGGATCCTCCCATCTCAGGCTTCCTGAATAACTAGGATTATAAGCATGCACCACCATATCCAGATCTCCTTTCTTCCTTTTAAAGTATTTTCTTGGAATGGAGGTATAATGCCATCACGATAATCATCTATATGGTACACCAGCATTAGTTTTCATAAACATATGTGAAACGTCAGAGTACGTGGTTGGTCAGATCTTGAGTTTTCTGCACCTGTGTAACATATAATTCAAGAGAGATTTAGATTAGTATAGATTTCTTTGAAGCATAATTTTCTAAGTTATATGTAGAACAGAAGCATTATATAAGGGATAGGAGAATTGAAGTATTATACTAATAAATATGAAGAAATTCCTGCAAATTTTCACAGTATTAACAGCTATGTGTATAATCAATTGAAGTTTATAAGTTGCTTTTCTCATTGATAAAAAAAATGTTTTTTGTAGATAAAATGTAGATGAAATCCAACTATGTTTTCAACTCCACGAAATCTCTCTCATCCTTAATAAAGTCTCTTTTTTATCTCATCTGGTTTCCACCTATTTATCTCTCTTCCTGAATAATCAAACATTTTGTAGAAGAATCTACATTTTTACTTGTCGTTAGAGTACACTCGGTACCAGGTTGTTCTCACGTTTTCAATCACTTCATAGTGAACTCTCAGTGTTGAATGTATGGCTGAGTGAACACATGGGTTTTTCCTGTTGCCCTGGGCATTCTCATCCATTTTCATCTCTCCCAACATCCACAGACACATTCATGATTCCCGAATCTAACACTCATGCTAACCTTTGGCCTTTGCTCAGGTCCTGTATGTCTCTAACTCCTGTGAGGCATTCACACCTAGATTCCAAACTGAAAATTTAAATTCAGCATTTCCCTATACAAATGTATCATCTTTTCCACTAACTGACTGGTTCTTTTAATATTGTTTATACTCATCAATGAAATGACCATCTTCCAAGTCCCTAAGTCATAAATTTAGATATCATCTTACTGCTTTTCTTAGTTATTCTTCCTCCTAAGTGACTTTCAAATCTGTCTCTCACTATCTTTACCTGTTAAGTCCTATTCATCGTTCAGGAATTTGCTCCAATATCAGCACTCCTATGACATTTTCTGCTTTTTAAAATTAATTTTAGTGGTACATTTCAGATATACATAATGATCATATTCGTCATAGGGAATTTATACCCATACATAGCACTCAGGAAACCTAAAGTTTTGAAATCTTTGACTCAGGAGATTTCCACTCCCCCAGGAGATGTCCTTGAGAGCAGAGAGTAATACTCAATTATCTTTCATTTTACATGATTTCCGACATACGAGAAACTTTTTGTAAATATGTGTGGAGCCAGTGGTGCTTAACTCCTGTGTACTTCATTTTCACCTCTGTGCCCTTGTTATCTCTCACTTGAATCACAGCAACAGGAATGACTGCTGTTTTTCCCACAGAAATTGGCAGCTTCAGACAGCCTCCACATCCTAGTCAGGACGATCTTGTGGAATCACAATGTGAATATATCATGCAAAGACTCCAAAGAGCAAGAAAATGACCCAAATTCACACAGCTGGTGGATGATGGAAGACTCTACTAACATTGTTTATTGTCGAGCTTTAAATGAAACCAGAAACTCCAACCCAGCCAATCCCACTTAGGACTATCCACTAGAGATTTTCCAAATAGTGAGTGAACTGTTGAAGTGACTGCACTAAGTTTCTGAACCAGCAAGGTGAAAGTCATGCACTTCCATCCCTCATATCTTCAAATGGGATTCATTACCCTATTAAAACACCATAAGCTTAAAAATCAAGAGAAAGTCCTCAAAGACATGGACAAATTCAAATCTAATATTAAGATGGAAAAATCTTGGTTTGGAATCTCCTTAATTGGAGGTAACGTCTGCTATAGGAATTTCAGCATCTTACAACTTCAATTTTTTTTTATTTTAAAGAGGGTAAAACAAATCATAACAAAACAGAACAAAGTAGATCAGAAGAAAACAATGTAAGTGACAGATTTCAAAGCAAGACAACAAGAAATCAGTCGGCTACCATAATATCTCTTGTTTTCTTCTAAATAGTTGTCTATATCTTCAGACACAATGAATTCATTCAAAACAAGAGTATAAAACTGATCAAAACAGAATAATGAAGGCATTATAGGCCTTCAAAACCAGACAATAGGACAATCACTTTGAAAAGCCATCAAGACAATGGAAGGAAGTACAATAGAAAGAATGTGCCATCTACTCAACCAAGTCACTCAGTGGACAGGAAGCAAGTGAAAAACTGAACAAGTCTCCTGATTTTAGGTTGTTTCAGTTGTAGGCCACATGTAAAGTAATCAGAAAGTTATCCTTCTTGTGTATTAGGATAGTGGTGGTTAAGGAAATATTCACACAATGACATCGGATATGCCATTCTTCTGAACTACAACTAAATTAGCACTCAATAAGAAGGAAAAGAAAATCCTAAAAGATTCTTACATTTCATATATCACAATGGACTATATCATGGAAAGACTCCAAAAAGCAAGAAAATGACCCAATGGTTGTTGGGCATAGAGGTGAGGAGTCTAAAGGAGAAAAAAATTAGATGCTCATGAAGATTTCAGAAACTAGGATAATAAGTTCACTTTTGTGGCCTTTCATTCTCCAAGCTGAATGAATCTGGTTAGTTACTAGTAATACAGTAACAAACAACCCTGAACCACAATGTTATGAAACTGAAGGTACTGATTTCTCACTTTTTTATCCACAGTTGGCTTTATGGGATTTGCTCTATCTATTGATATCTTCAGTTAAAGAACTAGCCAATTTGAGAGAGAAATGATCATCAGAAATCATGTTGTCTAATAAAAACATACAGCAAGTCAATAATTAGAGCTATATGTATAATTCTAATTTTTTCATAGCCATATTTTAAACAGTCAAAAGAATCAGTTAAGGTAAATTCAATACCTTTCACGTAAACTACTATGTTTAAAATACTATCTTTTTAGTAAGTAACAAACATAAAATTATTTTTTGGTGGTGTTTTTTAAATTTTAATATCTCATCACCTTTTTTTCACTATACTTTTATACAAGCAAAAATTTGGTGGTTTTTTTAATTTTAATTTTTTTATTTTAAAGAGAATAAAACAAAACAAAACAGAACAAAGCAAATCAAAATAGAACAAGATGAGCAACACCAGACTTCAAAACAAGACAACAGAAAATCAACAGTGGCTACATAATGTCTCTTGCTTTCTTCGAAACAGTTGTCCATATCTTCACACACAACAATATCAAACATAACAAAATAGTATAAAACCAATCAAAAGAATGAAAGCATTACAAGGCTTCAACACCAGATAATAGGAAATGCACAATGGTTTCTATAATGTTTCGTTTTCTTCAAAACAGTTGTCCATACTATCACACATAATAAAATCAAACAAAACACAACAGAATAAAGTCAATCAAACAAACAAATGAAAATATTATAGGACTTCAAAGCAAGATAATAGGAAACCAACCATGAATACCATAATACATCCCATTATGTTCAAAATAGCTGCCCATACCATCAGACACAGTAAAATCTAACAAAACAAGACAGAACAAAACCAAGCCTAACAAAATTGTGAAAACAATACAAGATTTTAAGCCAAGACAGTAGGAAGTTAACAGTGTCACTACCTTCTCCTCCCAGGTGTTTCCTCCCCTCTCACTGTTACAATATACATAGTGCTTTTTTGATCCCTCCAACTCCTTCTGTTTTTATGCTAGGGTTCACCCATATGAGTTCAAACTGTTTCACCCATGAACATGATCTCCAGTTGCATCCATTTACCTACAAGAGCCTCAAGATTATTCTACTTTATAGTTGGGTAGCTTTCCATGGTAGGAGAATACCATATCTTTCTTATCCATTCTGTGGTTGATGGGCAAGTTATCCTTGCTTTTTTTCTGATCTCCTGTTGTATGGAACAATTGTTTTCTCACCTTTGATTTTCACTCTATAAATTTCCTTTCAAGTTAAATGTGTTTCTTTTTTGTTGTTTTTTGTTTTTAATTTTTTTTTTATTAATTTGAAGGTTGTAAAATACAACAGAACAGGATAGAATAAAGCCAACTGAGACAGTGTAGTGAAATTGGTACAGAACTTCACAGCAGGTTACCAGAATAACAGTAATAAGTACCATAGTATGTCTCATTATCTTCACAATAGTTGTTCTTTCAGTCAGGTATAGCAAAATCAAAGGAAATACAGAATATTATAGAACTTATCAAAACAGAATATTGAATAGAGCAATATCATTAATCAGGACAAAGCAAAACAGTGATAAAAATATTTGCCTTCAAAGAGATGGTAGAAGGAAATCCCCCTTACTTGCTATATTACACACGGTCAACCTCCCAAAAGATGCTCAGATCTCTGGAACCCACCTGCTAATGGGGGCAGGGGATGTTTGATTCTCAGCCCGCACACCGGTAGACTCACAGCCACTTACCAGGACAGCAGGCTGTGCTCGGTTTCCCAGCGCCCTAAGTTCCAACATGGCATGGATCTCAGAAGATGCTGCTGCTTCTCGCCCTGGTATGGCCTTGCCAGCCACAAACATAAAATTATTGATAAAGCATTTCATATGCATTTTTAAATTGAGTCTTTGAAATCTGGTGTGTTGCTTACATTTACACAACATCCTAGTTTAGACTAACACATTTAAGTGCTCAGTGGCTACACTACCAGGTACCACTTGGGGCCTCCAGGGTAAATCTAGTCATTAGTAGAGAAAAGAGAGCTCCAGAGGATCCTACACCAGCAGTGCAATGCTAAGCACAGATTTGGTCACAGGACAACACCCAGACTGAAAGGGTTGGGAAGCACAGTCCTAGTATGTTCCCATAAGAGAGAGAGGGCTGGAAAAACACAGGGGACCCCCTCTAGGGCTGCCACATTTGCCTTTTGAGTAAAATCTATACTAGCAAAAGCCACTAGAACCATTACATTGGCCAAGCCAGATTCTTAGAGGCAATCTGGATAAGGATCTCATATTTTTTCTTCCCACAATACAGTTAAATCTGTTTTCTGAAAGTAAGCCTTTCCTCACCCCCTCATGGACTCACAGACATCTTTATAACAGTCTCCAGTTTCTCTCCGATAAAAGTAAAAGTGCTCCAGTCATTTCAAGTCACAAGACCATCCCCTAACTCAGTAATACTCTGAGTCTCATTCAAAATTGAGACTCT
>PVJX010007726.1:0-69433 GCA_004027295.1 Dolichotis patagonum | reverse complement strand
GTGAGCCTGCACCTTCTGAACAAGACTGGTTTCATTTGGTCTGCAGCAGTCAGCATAGCTTCTGCAAGCCTGAGCCCAGCTGGAAGATACTAGATGGAGCCAACAGCAGCTCTGAGTTATAAGCTCAGCTAGCCCCTCTCCAAATGGTTTTTGGCCAATCACTCTGCTGCACAGAAGGACTGAGCCCTCAACACTCACTGACAGCTAGTGCAGTGCTTCATGTCTGCTGCTACCCTCTACTGCTGTGTCTCTCTGTGGAGTCCTCTGGGGTCACCAGCAGTTGCCCCGTGTCCACAGTTTTGAACTGCTCCTCTCATGCAGTAAGTCCCATCTCAGAATGAAATCACCAATGGCTACCTCCTCCTTCACGGAAGTTTCTCTCTTCAGTCTCTCTATGGGCTTCAATTCACACTTCATATCCTTAATGGGTCCTGGGGATCCACTTCGCTCCTTGTTGTCTTCCTCACTTAGGCATATTCTAGCGTCTGTATGGTGACTCTCAGGCTGTTTCTCTGCTGCTTATTACCCCACCATCTTGGTGCTCATAGGTTAGCTTTTTCTAAGGTCAATTCTGAAGAAAGGTCAAGTTTCCTGTTCTTTTTTTTTTAAGTTTCCTGTTCTAAAGCCTACATTAATGTGTTACTTTTAAGGAAGAAAAATACTGGATTGGAATAGAAATGTTTATTGGCTAAGAGCTCAGTTTTGAAGCTTGTGGAATAGGAAAACTAATTTCTATTATACCCTCAAAGTTCAACAATAAACCAAATGGTGTTTCTTGGGCTTATATACAGCAAAAGATATCTGTATTTTGTTTTAATGTTCCTATGCCTTTAAAACTTCTGAATCACGTTCAGAAGTACTAAATTTTAATTAGCAGTAGCCCATATTTAGTGCATTTTTAAAACAATATATTCAACTTGTAGACCAATTGAATTAAGAAAAGCACATTCTTTTCCTACACGCATTCTTCTTTCCTGTTACTGTTATCTCAATATTTATATTTTTGTTCTTTGAAATTTTAGCCTGAGGCATGCTGTAACTAAAATTCTAACATGATAATAGTTAGCTCTCTAAATTAATTTATGCTCATAATTTTTAACCTTACCAATACTGTTTTCTGTACTACAGAAGAGACAGGGACTTCAGTCATAATATATATAGCAAATTTCATGTTCTGTCATGTTTCATCTCCTATCACATTTCTGGCATGTTTCTCTCTGACATACTAAAATGTTCTAACATAATTGGATGTCAGACATAGGTTTACAAATGAAGAGTATTGGTAGTTAGAGACTGACACACACCCTCCAGATCCAATTTAGTATTCCTAAGCTAGTTATGTAATTTTCATGTGGGCATATAGCCAGTTACTAGCCAAATGCGGAATACCTCATCTGTATAACTTTCCACCTGTCATCTACCTTTCCAGCAATCTATGTACTGACAAGGAAGATAATGCTTATCTTGTCTAGATCAATTCCCTTTTATTTTGTTTTATCTTGCCTCCTGTCATAAGTGAAACTCCTCATGGACGACCTACTTGTCAAATGATGATATTAACCTATAAGACAGCCACTATTCAGAGGTTTACAGAGGTAAGTAATTTACCCAAACTCACACAGGTAATAAGTTTGCAGAGCTAGTAATCTTACTGAGTTCCTCTGAAATACAAACTCTTTATACTTCTAATAGTGGTTAATGAGTGCCCTAAAGAGAAGACTGTTCCCTACACATGGATATATTAGGCTCCTACTCCCATTTCTATAAATTTATGCTTAAATGGGGACCTTACCTGTCTGGCCAACATTAACATTTCTTTGTATTCATGAATGATATTTAAAAGATTTAACAACTACTACCACAGCCATTGACTAATCAGAATGAATGAACTCATAGGGTAACATACAACCTAGGAGGCCCATGCTTTGCCAAGTTTCCTTTTAGGTACCAGACTATGCCAGCATCCTCAGCTAAGAACCTAGGTCAGCTAGGATAGCAATAATTTATCAACTTCTGTGAAAATAGTTTTAATATTTTAATAATTTAATGGCTGTAATGTAACATTATGAAATTTCAACAATGTGTATGCCAACAGGTCAACATTGATAGCGATTACTGTCACATACATAAGACATCTCTTATTGCTGTTTATGTATGTAATATGTAAGAAAAAAGAATTCACAATAAATGAATGAACATGCTCTTGAGACTTTGTGAATAGGTAGGCTTTGTGCATCAGTCCTATTCCTCCTCTTACTAGACCCCCACAAGGTTCTCAAACTGTAACCAACTTGGCAGAGAGAGAGAGAGCAAGATCAAGACAGAAAAAGAGGGAAAAGAAGAAGGGAAGGAGAAAGAAAGGGAGAAAGAGGGGGAGAGAGAGAGGGAGAAAAAGAGAAAGAACTCAGTGTGCCTTATCTTACCTATATAGCTTTCTCATTTCCAAACAGAATACCTAGAATGCAAGGGTAGTATCTTGCACATCTCTATTCTCATTGCCTAGCTTTTTACTTGGCACAGAGCATGTATTTTATAGAGAACAAATTAAACCACTAAACCTCATTAATGAAAGACTATTTTATTGATAATCAAGAAGCATAAATTATAGAAATGAGCTCCCAAATCAAAGTCATTAACCTGCCTTTTTATCTATAAAACAAAGAAGAAAACAGTGTCCCCATTGCACAAAATGTGAGGCAAACTGGGAAATGTTTATAATAATCAGAATTGCAATGAAATAAAAAATTGGAAGCAAATACAGTTGTTTAATTATTCCCCTTCCATGTTTCTTGAATTTTATGCACCATCAAATGAACCTTTCCAATTCAGCTTTCTAGGATGCTTTCAAGACTCAGTCATGGTTAAACTGTAAGTCTCTGACATTGCTTCAAATGCTATGTTGCAACATTTTGTAATATACATCAATATGTCAGAATAGATACTATGTACTTGGTTACTGTTATAATCTTCAACTTGTAACCCATATGTTGAACAAGTGTAACCCATAGAATATGATCGAAAGTAATTTTGTGTCTCATTCTACTTCTTCCACATGTATTCTGTGGGGATCATCTTTCCTTCAAATACATAAAAAATATAAGTAGTCCTATGATTTATTGCTTGCTTTTAGGTCTCTAAAGACTTTTTAAGTTGCAAGCACAGTCTCAGTCCAGAAACAAAAATGTTAGCCTCTAGCATGCTAGCCATTCTACCAATTGAAACTCAGAGATTTGAAGTTGAAAGTAAAATCTATTCTGCTTCCCAAACTGGGATGTTGCCATGCCTAACTTCAGAGCCTCCCTTCCAATTCCCTTGATGTGGATAATACATTTCCTCTAGCTTGCCAGTTCTCCCTTGTCCCATTTTTTTTTTTTTAGCTCTGTACCCCCATGAGTTATAATTCGGATTCTCTAGTTGAGTACTCCTACCATCCCAGATGTTTTTCTTGGATAGGACTGAAATGGACACCATATCACTCTGTTATAAAGTAGTATTCTAGGTGTAATATTTCAGAAGCAGAATAAGCAATTATTTGTCATCCAGGAATTGACAGAAATGCAAAAGAGAAGAGGACTATTTAAATCATGCAAAACAATTTTAAATATGGTTGGGTGTTGAGGATCTTTCCATGGGCCAGGTACCAAAAGACCTCAGTAATGGAGCATGGTTGCACTATGTGTAGACTGCATCAATGTGACAGTAGTGGGGTTATGCCATAGTTGACCAATATGCCTATAAAAGGAACAATATGAAAGCGGAAACGTAAGAGAATTCAATCTATATAATGAAGACCAAGTTTTAAAACAGCATGGAATTAGCTCTTCATATTTATTTCTGATCTTTACCCTGACCCATTAAGATATAAATTATTTTGATTTATTATGGAGAATATTGAAAATAAACAGAAATACACAAAAAGACATGAACCAAAAAAATTCCATGGCTAGACTGTAAGTAGGTAAGCCAGACTTGAATCAAGATTTATCTAACTTCAAAGTGTGTGTTTAGCCAGGTGTAGTGGCACACGCCAGTAATCCCAGCATTCTGGAGGCTTAGGCAGGAGGATAATTGCAAGCTACAGACCAGCTAGGGCTACAAAGTGAGCTCATTGCCAGCCTGAACTGCATAGGGAAAAGCCTGTCTCAAAAAGGCCAAAAGAAAAAAAAAAAGTGTTCTTCCTACTGCGGCTAGCTCTTTCCCTATATATCATTATTTTATCTTTTTAGGAACCTCTGTCAGTCTATCAATTTTCTTGTTATGTTGGAAAGACAGTTAGTTGTAACTGGTTATCTGCTCCTTTATCCTTCTTGATTACCTAGCCTCTTGCCCCCATGGACTTCATATGTTACGTGTTTTAAGTCTTCCATTTAAGAATTGTGTAGGTAGCATTTATCATAGCAACTTTATTATTTAATCTTAGTTAACTTATGTTTTTTATGAAGCTCTTTGAAGATATTTTCTGAGCTTATCATTTTTTAAAAAGAATTCAGAGTGCTGCCACTCATGAATATTTTGTAGGTCAACATTGTTCCTTTTGCTAAGATGAGCTATACAGCCGAATACAGGATTGTTGAGAGAAATATAGTGAGTGGCCAACAAGGCTATAGAAATCCTGCCTTCTAACTTGATGTAAAACATATCTATAATTATGTAACATTTTGTCTGTAATCTTTTAAGGTGTTGAAATAGTAGTTTTACATTACTTCATGTCTCAACATATATGGACATTGTTTAATCTGGTTAGACAGAGATTTTCAAAATGAATCACAATTACAGTACATGCTATAAAGCCTCTTAATCTTTTCTATTTCATTTGCTTTAAATGGTAGTCTGCTTATCTCCTCATTTATATTAACCATTTAATAGGCTTCCCCAATAGTCTTGCTCTGCTCTGGCTAGTTGGCTTATTTATACTTTAACAAGTTGAGCTGCTATATCTCATTTAGCTTGTTGCTCTTTGAAGTTCTTGAAACTCAGTAGTTCACAATGCTGGATACACGTTAAAGTCACCTGGGGAACTTTTAAAAAATATTGATGCCTAGGCAGCATCCCAGAGCAATTAAATCAGAATCTGAAAGTTGTACCTCTGAAATCTGTGGTGATAGTTCCTAACCTTTGATCAGTGACACACAAAACACTGCATGTGAGGTTGAAGCAATGGAAACATTTTTTTTTTTACTTTATCCCTTCTACTTTTTTTTAACTTGGCTGTGAGCATCTTTGGTTGTGCTGTTATGGCTGCCTTGATGTCATGAGTTGATTCAAAACGTTTACCTTTCAAGGTCCTTTTGACCTTGTGGAAGAGCCAGAAGTTGTAGTGTATCAAATCCAGTGAATAAGATGTATAAGGACATACTGTAAGATTTTTACAAGCATGTCTTTCTCTTCAATGGCATATAGCAGCAAAATTCACCATGTTTTTTTTAAAATTTATTTTAAAGAGGGTAAAATAAACCATAACAAAACAGAACAAAGCAAATCAGAAGAAAACAATGTGACAAGGATTTCAAAACAAGACAACAGGAGATCAACATTGACTACCATAATGTCTCTTGTTTTCTTCTAAATAGTTGTCTATATCTTAACACAAAATTAATTCATACAAAAAAGTATAAAACTGATCAAAACAGAATAATGAAGGCATTACAGACCTTCAAAACCAAACAATAGGAAAATCAAATATGCCTACTGTAATGTCTCTTGTTCTCTTCAAAATAGTTGTCCGTACCTTCATATATGTTGAAATTAAAGAATACAAAACAGACTAAAACCACTCTAAACAAAGAATAAAATCATTACTGGATTTCACAGCATGAGGATAGGAAATCAGTAGTGGATACGATAATGTCTCTTTTTCTTCAAAGTAGCTGTTCATATCATCATGTATAATACGGTTGATTCTCGTAAACTGTTTAGGAGAAGTTCCAGGCAATGTATAAGCCTCTACATGTACATCTATCCTATCTGCATCAGAGGGAAAAACAAAACACTAGAAAAACAAACAAAAAAGACAAATAACAATAGCAAGAAGTCCAAAAAAATGATGATCTAGGCCTTCAAAACAAGGTGGTAGGAATATAACTAAGGTTGTTATTTTACATAGTGATCTTCAAAAGAGTCCCTCAGATCACCAGAAATGCAAAATTAATCCAATCCTATGAATGTTAACTATTTTGTTCCAAGAACAAAATTTGTAGCACAATCATCTTAGCTACCTTAAGTGTGTTTATACAAATTTAGATATTTTTTCTTTTCCTTTCCTTTTTTTCCCCTCCTTTCCCTGAGATATTATTTTCCCCCTCTAAGATTCTTACCCTTTCACCATATTTATTGAGGATTTTGTATCTTATATACTCTTATCATTTCTTACACTAGGGAAACAATACAATATTTACACATATAAGTTTGATTTATTTCACTTAAGAGTATGGTCTCAAGTTACATCCATTTATCTATAACAATTTCAATGTGATCTTGCTTCATAGCTGAGTAGTACTCCATTGTATAAAAATACCACATCTTTTTTATCCATTCCTCAGTTGATAGGCACTTACGTTGTTTCCAAGATCTGGCTATTACAAATTGTGCTGCTAGAAACATGGGTGCACATATATCACTGTGGTATGATGTTTTCAGATCTTCTGGGAATATGCCTAGAAGTGGAATAGCTGGGTCAAGTGCGACTTCCAATCCCAGGTTTTTAAGGAATCTCCAGACTGACCTCCACAGTGGTTGCACCAGTCTACACTCCCACCAACAGTGCAGAAGTGTTCCTGTTTATCCACCGCCTCTCAAGCATTTGTTGTTGGTAGTTTTCTTGATCCTGGCCATTCTTTTTGGAGTGAGATGGAATCTCAGTGTGGTTTTAATTTGCATTTCTCTAATGACCAGTTATGCTGGACATTTTTCATGTATTTATCTCACATTTGTATTTTTTCATCTGAGAAGTGTGTATTAATCTCAGATTCCCATTTTTGGATTGGGTCTTTGAATTTGGGGACCTGATTATTTTAAATTCTTTATATGTTCTAGAAAGAAGTCCTTTATCTGAGGGACAGTTGAATTAGAATTTTTTCAAAATCCATGGGTTTCCTTTTTATGCTGTTGGACATTTCTTTTAACATGCAAAACATTTTTAATAAGACAAGATCCAAGTTATTAATTCCGAGAAATATGTCCCATGCAGTTTGATTTTTGTTCATGAATTCTTCTACCTACCCCTATATCTTTAAGATTTCTACCCACTTTGTCTTCCAGCAGATTTAGTGTTTCTGTTTTAACATTTAGATCGTTGATCTATTTTGACTTTAGTACATGGTGATAGGCATGGGTCTAATTTTAGTTTTTGGCATATGGAGAGTATGTTTCAAGCACCACTTATTAAAGAGGCTATCTTTCTTCTAATGAATGTGTTTGGCTCCTTTGTCAAAGATAAGGTAGCTGAGTGTGTTTGTAGTTGTAGCTGTATCTTCTAATCTATTCCACTTATCTTCAAGTCTGTTTTTATTCCAGTACCATGCTGATTTTATTATAGTAGTTTTTTAGTATAACTTCAGTTCAGGGATTGTGATGCCTTTGTTGCCTTGCCTTTGTTGCCCAGACTTTCCTTTGCTATTCTAGTTTTTTTCTGGTTCCAGATGAATTTTAGGAATGATTTCTTTAGATCTGTGAGGTATGTTAATGGTATTTTGATTGGAATTTCATTAAATCTGTATAACAATTTTGAGAGTATGTCCATTTTCACAATATTTGTTCATCCTATCCAAGGAATGTCTTTACATTTTCTGAGATCCTCTTCAATTTCTTTCTCCACGTTATTAGGATTTTTGCTAAATAGATCTTTTGCTTCTTTTGTTAGATTGATTCCTAAATATTTCAATTTTTTTGCATGTTATTGTGAAGGGTGTGGCTTCTCTTAATTCTCTCTCAGTGAGTTTGTTGTGTATAGGAATGCTATTGATGTTTGACTGTTGACCTTGTATCCAGCTGCATTAATGAGTTTAGTTATTATACCTAGGAGTCTTTCAATAGAGTTTTGGGGGTCTTCTATGTAGAGTATCATGTCATATGCAAATAATGATAATTAACTTCTTCCTTTCCTGTCCTTACTCCTTTTATTTATCTCTCTTGTCTAATAGCTCTGGCTAGTATTTCCAGCCCTATATTGATTAGCAGTGTTGAGTATAGACATCCTTGTCTTGTTCCTGATTTTAGAGTAAAAGCTTTCAGTTATTAGCCATTTAATACAATGCTGGCTGTTGGTTTGTCATAGATGGCTTTTATGATATTGAGGTAAAGAACATCTATTCTGATTTTCTGTAGGGTTCTTATCATGAGTGAGTGTTGGACCTTATCAATCTTTTTCTGTACCTATAGAAATGATCATATGATTCTTATTTTTGGCTCTATCTCTATGGTGGATTACATTTGTTGATTTGCATATGTTGAACCATCCCTGCATTCCTGGGATGAATCCCACTTGGTCATGGTGTATAACCTTCTTGATAATTTGCTGTGTTCTTTTTGACAGTATTTTATTGAGAGTTTTTACATCTATGTTCATTAGGGAGATTGGCCTGTAGTTCTCTTTTTTGGTTGGTTTTTTTTCTGGTTTGGTATTAGGGTAATACTCACCTCCAGGAATGAGTTAGGGAGAATTGCTTCCCTTTCAATTTTATTGAAGAATTTGAGGAATGTAGATATTAAGTTTACCTTGAATTTCTTGTAGCATCCTACAGTGAATCCATCAGGACTTGGGCTTTTTTTGTTGGTAAGATTTAATTAAAATTTCAGTTTCACTAATTGAAATTGGGTTATCCAACAGTTTTACATCTTCTTGATCTAACTTTGGTAATTCATATGTTTCTAGGAATCTGTCCATTGCTTCTGTGTTATCAAACCTATGAGAGTAAAGCTTTTGTAGTAGGTATTGATGATCTTCTTTATTTCCACAGTGTGTGTAGTGATTTCACCCTTTTCATTCCTTATTACATAGATTTGAGTTTTTTCTCTTCTTTTTTAAGTAAGGCTGGCTAGGGGCTTATCAATTGTATTTATTGTTTCAAAGAATCAACTCTTTGATTCATTGATTCTTTGTATTGTTTTCTTAGTCTCTATTACATTGATTTCCACTCTGATCTTTATAATTTCCTCCCTTCTTTTGGCTTTGGGCTTGACTTGTTCTTCTTTTTCTAGATGTTTGAGGTGTAGTATCAGATTGTTTATTTGTGTTCATTCTGTTTTCCTGATGTGGGAATTCACCACAATAAATTTTCCTCTGTGGACTGCTTTCATTGCATCCCACAGCTACCAGTAAGTTGTAGTTATATTTTGATTTGCTTTCAGATATTGTTTAATTTCTGCTTTAATTTCTTCTATGACCATCTGATTGCTCAGGAGTATATTATTTAATTTCCATGTGTTTGGGGAGTTTTTGCAATTTCTTTTGTCTTTAATTTCTAGTACATGGCACTATGATCTAATAACATGCATGGGGATAATTTCAGTTCTTTTACATTTACTAAAGCATGTTCTGTGGACTAGTATGTTGTCTGTTTTAGAGAATGTCCCATGTGCTGCTGAGTAGAATGTATATTTTGATGTTGTTTGGTGGAACACTCTGTACGCGTACACTAAGTCCATTTGTTCGTGGGTGTGATTCAGCTCTGTTATTTCTGTACTGATTTTCTGTCTATTTGATCTATCTCTTTGGGTCAATGGGGTGTTACAGTCTCTCATTATGATTGTGTTATTGTTTATTTGATTTTTCATTTCTGTTGATATTTGTTTTGTATAGCTGGATGCTCCAAAACTCGGTGCATATATATATTTAAGATTGTTATCTCTTCCTCTTGAAGTTTTCTCCTAACTAATATTTAGTGACCTTATTTATCTCTTTTGATCATTTCTTGGTTTGAAGTTTATATTGTCTGCAAACAGAATAGCTACCCCTGCTTTTTTTAATTCCTTGTGCGTATTGTTTTCCATCGTTTTACTTTCAGTCTATGAGTTTCCTTTTTGGTTAGATAGGTTTCCTGTATAGAGCATACGATTGGGTGTTGTTCTTAATGCTTTCTGCCTTTCTGTTTCTTTTAATAGGTGAATAGAGACCATTTACATTAATAGTTACAGCTGATATGTGTTGGTTTATTTTTGTCATGTTATCTTTCTTCTGTTGATTCTTTACCTTTCCCCTCTGTTTAATTGTTTAGTTGTTTTTTCCTATGTCTATGTAAAGTGTCTTTCAGTATTCTTTGCAGGGTTCATTTGGTGGTTGTGAAGTTCTTCAGCTGTTCTGTGTTGTGGAAGTATCTTAATTCTCCACCCATTTTGAAGGAGAGTTTTGCAAGGTACATCAGGCTGTGTTGGAAGTCGTTTTCATTAGGATGTGCAATACTTCACTCCATGCTTTTCTTGACTTCATTGTTTGTTTGGAGAAGTCTGCTGTGATTCTGATAGAATTTCCTTTATTGGTGATCTGTCTCTTCTCTCTCACAGGTTTTAATATTTTATTCTTATGTTGGATTTCTGGGATGGTGATTATTATATGTCTGGGTGTTACTTTATAGGTGATTTGTCTTTTCTCTCTAACAACCTTTATTATTCTGTTCTTATGTTGGATTTCTGGGATGGTGATTATTATATGTCTGGGTGTAGTTTTATTTTGGTTATGGCATTTTGCAGTTCTATATGATTCACTGATCTGTATGTCAGTTTCCATTCTCATGTTTGGGAGATTTTCAGCCATTACTTCTGTAAATAAATTCTTGATATCATTTGTGTTGTCCCTTTCTTTTTCATTTATCCCTATCAATCTTATGTTGTTTTTCTTTGCATCATCTTGCAGCTATTGAATTATTATTTCCTGATTCCTTGTTATTTTTAAAAGATCTTTCCTTTCCTGTTCACTAGCTGCAATTTTTTCTTCAAGGACTGAAATTCTATCTTCACTTGCGTTGAGGCAGTTTTGCCAACTTTCTATGAAATTTTTGATTTCCTATATATCTCTTTGTATCTGTTTCATGCATTCTGTTTGTTTCTTATATTGTTTATTCAAGGTTTCCATCTTTTTGCAGTGTTCCTCTAATTTTTACACTATGTCTTCTTTAGATGTGTTTGGCATTTTTTTCATTACATTTATCATTTCTATTACCTGGGAGATTATTTCTGATGTGAGTACTTTTAGAGCCTCCCACAGTTGTTTCTTTACTTCAGTTGCTATCATTTCCGGGGTTTCAGGTGTATGGCTTACATTTTCTTCTATGTCCGTGTCTCCTAGGCTTTCTTCAGATAGGCTGAAGGTTTGAGATTGCATTTTGCTGTTTCATTTTGTCAGTTTCCTATACTCCCTTTGGGAAGCTGAAGGCAAGGTCTCAGTTGTTTCTTGGGTTGAGAATATTTATCCCTACTGCAGCAAGTTTCTCCAGTTGAGTGGAAGTCATTAGACAGACCTTACAAGGTGACTTGTAGACACTTAGGGTCAATGGGTGGGGCCCACCTAGGCCAGGAGGGCCCTTCCTGGGGTGTCCTTTGGTGATAGGGGATGCTGAGTGGGGCCCTATGAGCTTGTGACTTGTGAGGCAGAGCATAGGCAGCTCCAGACCATTCAGGCATCACTGGGCAGGGCCCAACCAGGCCAGCAGAGACCTTCCTGGTGATCCTCTGGTGATGAGGGCTGCTGCGAGTGGCCCTATCATGCTCTGATCCATGTTTGGATGCCCCACTATGGGATGGAACTTGTGTCATGTACTTTTGGTTCCCAAGATGGAATGCAGGTGGCTGCAGGCCACTGGGGATCACTGAGCAGGCCCCAACTAGTGCAGGAGGGACCTTCCTGGTGGTCCTGAGGTGATGGTGAACACTGGGTGGGTTCCTTTCAGGCTCAGAGCCACATGGCGGGCCTGCACCTTGGATGGAACTCTCAGCATGCATTTTAGGCCCACAAGGCAGAGAACAGGCAGCTCTTCGCCACTCAAGGGTCACTGTGTAGGGCCTACGTAGGCCAGGAGGGACATTCCCGGGGATGCTCCGGTGATGGGGGATGCTGGGCATGACCCTACAAGGCTCCTAGCGGTATTCCAATGCCCCACAACAGGATGAAACTTACTGCGGGCACTTTTAGCTTCCAAGGCAGAGTACTGTGGCTCCAGGCCACTGAGAGGTTGCTGTTTTTGTTGCTGTTGTTGTTTCGTTCTTTTATCATGTCTTATAAAGATCAAGTGAGAGCTTCTAGAACTGCTTCAGAAACTGGCAAAAATGATTCTTTAAATACCATTCCAATATGCAACTGCATTCTGGAAGATTGTATTTGAAGATTTTGAAAATGATTCATGTGTTTTTGCCTTCAATACAAAGGCAGAATACAAAGGCAATACAAAGGCAGAAGGGTAATGAGACTCTGAGAAACAATAAAGGACATTGGATAAGATTGAATATTTAGGGAGCTAAAGATCATTTAGCATGGTTGTACCTTATGATAGGTTCAGAGGAAGTAGGGGTGATAAAGTTATTGATATTAACTCACAATCTGAAAGAGTTTGAGTTTCATGTGAAGTGGTTTGATCAGGACTGGTTAAATAATTTTCAAGACCAGTACAAAATGGAAATAAGGCTCTCATTTCAGAACTTTAGGGGGCTGGGCATTTAGCTCAATGGCATAAGTGCCTGCTTGGCAAGTGCAAGGTCATGAATTCAGTTACAGGTACAAAAACAAAAAAAAACAAAAACAAAAAAAAAAGAATTTCAGCATAGCAGCAAAAGAACATTAACCATTTGTGAGGCCCAAAGCATATGCTCTAGTGTTACTATGCAGGTCTCATGCCCATGAAACTGGTCTTTTGTTGAACTGTAGCTTGAAGGTGATGGAGTTTGTAAGATATAGGCACCAGAATGATTTAAGGTTCATCTTAAAGATTATTGTACCCACTTAATAGAGAATTGAATTGTTCAGCCTGGAGACAGGGTACTGGTACTACCAGTTAGTTTTAGGAGACCCAATGTGTCATTGACCTGATTATTTTTTAACTTTTATCTCTCATAATGGTAATTGGAGTGACAGTACTAATACTAGTTCTTGGTGTAACTCTTAAATTCTTTCATATATATTACTGCTACAGATTCTTCAGTCATCTGGTTGTCAGATCAGGAATATATTGTGATTCTTGGTTTATAGATAAGGAAACAATTATTTGTCAAAAAGTACATGACTAGTGATTGTTGAATACATGATTCAAATCAACCTGTCTGACATCTGCATTACTAATATTTGTACTCTGTTAATACTGCTAGCTTTATTTTTCATACCTATTTATAGTAGCAATTTCAAAGAATTCATTTTTACAGTAGTTTAGTGGATTTTACTGCATTGTAATTAAGGCATTATCTACTGTGCTTTTAAAACCCCTCATAAGAGTCCCATCTGATGAATTTTTTACTTTAATGTCAGAAAGGTCTTTGAGTAGAAAGATGTGTATTTTCTTTTTGTCAGGCATTACAAATTATGTTTCATGCATTCCTCTTTTGCCTGGCTGCCATGGAACTTAAATTTAAACCCAGTATTCAAATTCAAAAACAGCTTATCCAGTTTTTTATCTCCTGTGAGAGAGTATCTACTGCTGTTATTCTATGTTCACAGCAGCTTTAATCTTTTACATTAAATTTTATTTTACTTCAAATACATTTAGTAACAGCCAGGTTGTATGTAAATCCTTATTTAATAAAGTATATAATAGTCACTTAGAAATTTATGCAAAAGGAAAAACAGTCCTTTAATGACTGAGTATAGAAGATTTACCCATTGAAGCTTACTAAAGCAGAAAGTAGCTGGCAAGTCAGATAAGCATTCCCTAATTAAGTGAAAGGGAAGATTAAGTTGTAACAGGAAAGTTTAAAAAGTTGTGTGAACCTATAAAAGCCTTAGGCTTAGGCCAAAAAATTTACTCCTTGATATTATACAATATCACTATAAATTGTAAGACTTCTGTGTCATACTAAACAATTTTCATTCTTTATACTATACTCTTTTACATTTAGCCTTAAATTTTTTAGTTTAGATTTTTAAATTTATTGATAAATTGTGTATCATGATTAGAAATTTAGATATACAAAGATCCAATCTTTCCTCATATATATAAACAAGTAAATTTGAGCAGTGTTTGTTTTATAAATATTTGATTCTTTTTATAGAGTTACTGTGTTTGAATTGTTTTATGTATTTATTTTCTTGTTATAATTTAAGCAGTTGGAGTTAATTACACTCCAGGGAAAAACAACACTCTTTTATTAGTCTTGGTTTCACATTTTCTTGATTCTCTTGACTTTCTTAGTTTGTTTCTAGTTTGCACATGGATAATGATTACAGCTCACAGTGACTGCCACAAGAAATAATATTTGAATTTCAAAAACTACCTAATTCTTTTCATGATAATAGTATGCTAAAATTTTAATATGTAGATCAAGTAAAATACAAGCTGATATCTACAGAGAAGATCCTATAAAAACAGTTTGAAAGAATGTATTTAGCAGAATATATTGGCTAGATCCAATTTCTAGTCCAGTTGTCACTCCTATACCTGAATAGATTCCATGATTTTGTACCCTGGGTTTGATCACAGTTTATCTTGTCTCATGACAGCCCTTAATAATCCCTGACTTTCACCCATAAATTAGTTGATGGTAACTAGTCTGCTCCCTGTTTTCCTTCAGTACCTCAGCCATCATATCCAAGTCAGATTTCAATAAGGTAAGGCATTATTATTAGGGCTCAAAATTATTTTAGAAACATTCTAGTCCATTAATCTTAATTTGTAGATAAGAAAACTGTGACTTAGAAAGAGCAAATTCCTTATATCTGCATTGAATAACATTTTGTAATATTTTTATTGGAATTCAAAGATAATGCTTGTTCTTATAGAGCTTTATAGAGATTTTAAGAGATTACATTACCCTTTGAGTTACTCAAGTTACATTTATGCATATTAGTTACAGGAGACAAACTATTTTTTCTTACTTTATTTCACATAATTATAGGAATATTGAGCAAACACAAGAAAAAAATCAATAGTACTTAACAATTTAGATAAATCATGCTCTATTGAACTTTGAAACTATTTCTTACATACTACCATCATTATATTATTTTCACTAGAAAATATGTAGGTCATACAGTTAAATTGTGAAACTAAGTAGCTGTTATTATTTAGCGAATTTTCAGCTGATATTTATGGAGCTTCAATAATGACACTAGATTTGTATTTTATTTACTCCATTAATACAGTTAATCTTTCTTTTGGATATGAAAATTTTCATCTGCTTTTATAATTTCCCTCTCTTTCATTCTTTCCTCATTCCTCTTGTCAGTCTTCATCTATCTCATAACTATGTTCAGTTCCTTATCATACAAGGGATGATCAAAATATCCAGTGAATATTTAAAATTTTTAAATTTATTACAAATTGCCATTAATCCATTTCAATATATTCCTCCTTCAGACACACCTCATTGTTCTTGTAACATTTTGAAGAAGTTCTGAAAGTCTTATTTCAAGAGTATCTTTGGCAGGTGTTATAAAAAAATATGGTGAATGTGGCTACTTACTGCCTTCTACTTTATTCACTGGATCTGACACATTGTAACTCCTGAATTTTCTCCAATATTAGAAGGACCATGACATGTAAATGTTTGGAATCAATTCAGGACAGTAATATAGCCACAATAGCACAACTAAAGATATTCATGAAAGAGGACTTCTAGAACTGTGTCAGAAAGTGGAGAGAAAATTGTTTCTCAGCCTTTTGGCTAAGATCAAGTATAGAAAGTAGAAAGAATAATGGGCTAAGTGTCCTTGAAGCAAAGGGGAATATGTTGAGGAGGATTAATGCCAAAGTGTCTTTCACTGTTACAATTTTTGTTAAATGTAAACATTTATTCTGTTTTTTTCAATCTTACATATAGGACTATTGGATTTATATCTCTCTTCCTTACCTACTTACAGACCAAGACTTCTAACCATTGCTGACATACAACAGCCTCCAAATTCAGTATGTTACAGTAAACTCATTCACCTTCCTCTGAAACTTACTTCTTTTAATGTTACCACCAACCTCCATAGTTTCCTTGATACCTGTCCACTTTGTCACATTCAATAATAATAATAACAACACTTTTTACCATTTGTTTAGCACTTATCACGTGTCAGATCCATGGCCTTTTATTGTCAGAATAATTGTATGAATTAGTGGTCATTGTGATCCCCTTTTATATTTAGGTCCACTGATATACACAAAAATGAGGTAGTATACAATCAAAAGACTAGTAAATGAAAGAACTGCTATTCAAATCCAAATACTTTGACTTGAGATTCTTAATCACTGAATGAACTGTTTACTAAATTGTTGAATGCAATAATTTCTAGTTCTACAATAGACTTACATCTATCTAATCACTTGCTATTATTTTCACAGTATGAAGTTTTGTTAATACTTGTCAGAACTATTATAGTAGTCATCTCACCAGTTTCCCCAGAATCTGCCTCCCTCTAATCCCTTTTGTGTACTGTCCTGAGATGAATCTTTTCAGAGCATGGCTTGATATATTTAGCTGTCACTAACATAAAGAAAAAAATGAGACATGCCATTCTCTTCATATATTAATTTATCTTTGCCTGAAATTGTCAGATTTATGTTCTTACATACAAGTTTGACAATTATCCATATTATACATTGTACTTCTGTACATACATATTTAGAACATATAATGATCACTCTACATGTGTGTTACTTGGTTTCCCTCTGAAAGAGTTAACATTGTTTTACATATAAGCACATGTTGCTGTTGTACTCTGGATGCCTCTTTAATAGCTAATTAGCATAATTGTGATTTTTTACACTATCATTTCCCACTGTTTATATGAACTTGATAGGAACACTACTCAATTTGAATATGAAGAAAAAAGTCTACTTGCTGCCTTTAAGACATGTGCTTTGATGTGTCTTTCTAGTTCCATCTATATATTCTCTGGGTTTTTTTTTACTAAGGATACGATGGATATATTCTTTGGCTTGCTACAGTTATATGTATTAGCAGTGGCTATGAATCCTCTTCTTTATTTCTTTCTTTCTCTTTCTTTCTTTTTCTTCCTTCCTATCTTTTCCTTCTTTCCTTCTTAAAACTAAGAGTCTCACACTGGAATCAGACTCATGGCATTGGCCTGATTAACACCATGAGCTAACAAACTCTGACATACAGAAACTGCACAAGCACCAAATGACAAAGAAAAATGACCCAAGGAATGTAAAATGGCCTAGTAGGAAAAATTTTTATAAAGAGCATATCCAAATTGAGACCTGCATTTAGCAGCTTATATCAAATTTTTGGTATCAGTGTTGCTTCAGTTTAAAGAGTGAAAAACAATGTAACAATAGCAGTAGAAATCAAAAGTAGGAAAGCGACCCTGACATAATATTTTCTTTTTTATGTAGTGTGGATTTATATAGAACAAGGGCCCCAACCATCTGTCACTAGTATGTTTTTGTCGGTTTTCCTGTATATTTTATGTATTCATGAAAATAGTGCTGTAGCAAACATGAGCTTGTGAGTGAAAGTACCCTACAAGCCACAGAAACTATGTAAATATGTAGTATTAAATAATCAATGGATCATGAAGAAATCAGTGAAAAAATGAGAAATTTCCTAGAATCAAATGACACTGGAAGCACAACATACCAAAACCTATGTGACACAATAAAAACAGTTCTCAGAGGGAAGATTATACACATAAATGGAGTATTCCCAAATAAATCACCCAACAATAATACATCTCAAGGACCTAGAGAGACAAGAGCAATGCAAATCTGAAACTAATAGATGGAAAGAAAGTATTAAAATCAGAGCATAAATTAATGATGTAGAGATTAAAATATAATACAAAAAAAAGAAAGTATCCTACACAATTACACAAAGTACTCTGCCAGTTTATTTTAGTGTTAATTTGTAAGGCACTGATTTTGTTTTGTTTTGTTTTTGTTCATTTTTATGTTTATTGGACTGATGCAGATAATAAGGAGAAATTACTATGGTTGTATTGGTTTGGGTAAATGGACAGGTGCCAAAGATTCCAACTGGTATGGGTCTTTCTCTGAAGAAACCATATTATTACAGTGATTTTGTTTCCACCTTAAAAATATACAGTGAGACTTGATAAGAGATGTTATTGTGAGAAATAAAACCTATTCCTGATTCTATTCTATATTCAACAAAATTAGGAAAAGTCTTTTGTTTGGATAAATAGCAAACATAATATAACTGAATCTCTATTTTGGCGCTTTTTATTTGAGATAGCTCAAAATAGACACATAGTGCCTGACATTATAGATAATGTTTCTTAGTAAGGAGCAATCAAAGCATTCTTACCATAATTTTATTTCAAATGTGGAAGTGAATCTACCCTATAATAAATGCAACAAAGCTATCCACTTAAGTTTAAAGCAAAATAAAGTTTAAATGATAAATTTTAAGAAAACATATTTATAAAACTCATTTGAAGAGTTGTCAGTGTAGAAATTCACCATTAGAAAACTCTACTTTGTTATAAAGAATTTGTTATTAAATCATTCAGGAAATTACAGGTTTGGTATGAATTTTCTTACATTTACTATCAAAAAGGGTTTTTTTTTGTTACTTGTGTGGGTTTGTCTTTGTGTCACAAACCAGGAAGCATGTTAATTTGCTGGTTTATTTTCCTTAAATTATTCACTACATTTTTGAGGCAGAATATTTCAGGAAGAGGCTTAATTAAATGAAATAAGATTTTAAAAATCTTTCTAAGGTAGTTGAGCATTCATTTCAGCACCTTTTTGGATAAGCAAAAGAGAACCCATAAAGAAGGAGTTTAATAGAAGCTGTGTAAAGACAAAAAATAGAAAGGGTCCAGCATAGTATGGGGCACATAGTGTCCTATACATAGTAATCATATTGTTACTATTCTCATCAATAATGCCTTTAACTAAATTTGGCTGAAGATTTTGAATCACCATTAATACTAATAATAGTGATATGCATATCACTACTTTAATATTTTTAAATTATCAGATAACAGGCTATATACATGAAAGCATAATAATTCAAATTAAATATAATTCTATTGCCAGTGAGGGTTATCATTAACTCCTACATTGAGGCGTTTGATTTTGGAGGGTGCTGGTCAAACATGCTAAAGGGGAAGACCATGTGTTAAAGGAATAAATGGCTTGAAATTTATCTTGTACTAATCTGTTGAGAAAAAACTACTGTCTTTTAGAAAGACTTAAATCATAATTTTCATTGTAGGTTCCTTAGACACTACTGAATACAACCTTATTCATTTGTGAGATATTGTAAGTTTGTTCACAGATAGGGGATTTGCACGCCTATAATCCTAGCACTTGGGAGCTGAGACAAGAGGATCACTAGGAGTTTGAGGCCAGCCTGAGTTACATAGTGTGGTAGAGGCCAGCCTGAGCTACAGAGTAAGACTCGGTATCAAAAAAATTTAAAAAAAAATAATAAACAAAAAAAATTAAAAAGGGGGTGGGCTGGGGATTTAGCTCAGCGGCATAAGCACCTGCCTTGCAAGTGTGTGGTCGTGAGTTTGATCCCCGGTACCGATTAAAAAAAAAAAAAAAAGAAGAACTAAAAAAAAAAATTTCAAAAAAGAAAAAGATTTTGAAATTTAAATATCTTATATAAAGGTAGTTCAGTGCTTTATCTGTTTTTAATAACCTCCCAACACAGTTCAGAGTAGATATTGTGAAAGTATTAAATATTACTCTAAACAAACATAATTTTATTTCAATTAAAGAATGAAAATTTTTGCATTACATGAAAGATGATGAAATACCAAGCAAAGTAAACAGGTGTTTAAAATTTTAAATTTAGACTCATTTATCAAACCTGCATAATAAACTCATTTATACTTAATTTAATTCCATGTGTTTTACATTTAAAATGTTTTCAAAATCAAATATTAGGACTAAATTGTTTCCCAACTGAAAAGGCATGAAAATTTTCTTTTGGTTCAAATGCTAGTAAAGATTTGTTTATTGTACTTCTTTTAGAACAACAGAAATTTGAGAAGGGTACAGGGTAATTTAACAAAAAACATGATTATAGATACAAATGATTTCACAAGAATTGTATTTGCATTTATGTCTTATTAGACTGGCAAAGCATTGAATTAATGTTGAGAAGATAATTTGCAATTTCATGCTATTTGCGAAGACACGATATTTTATTATTCTAAGAAAACTTGCATATATATTTGTTTTGGAGGTTTCTAATGTCTGGAAACATTTTTTAAATTTCAGTGTTTCCCTGTAGCAAGTTACAGAATAAGTTATACATAGTTTTTCTTAGACTATGTATTTCTATATGTAGTATATATGGTATAGCTTCATAGGATTGTTAATAGTGCATAAAACATGTTGATGTCCAGTTGACTTAATGTAAAGTACTGTGTTGCCTATGTTGTCCTGTTCTGATCTGCTCTGTACTGCCCCCTTTTGTTTTATTCTCTTTCAAATTAAAAAAAAATAATTCATAAAATATGGGATATTAGATTTAATAATGAGGTATCCTTTCAAATTTGGTAATATATCATGATCAATAATGACCTAAAGTTAAAAGATCTGAATCCCATTTTGATTGCTTTTTTAGTTGGAAAATGGTCACTTCACAGAACATACCACTTAGAATCATGTTAGTCAGACTTCATGTCATTTGAATTTCTAAAAAATTATTATTGAAATTTAAAATATAGATAACATCTTATCCTACAAGTTTTAGAAAATTTGGCTTTCCCTACTCTTATTGTGAATGTAAATTAAAGATGCCAATTCTTATAGATTTTCTTATGGCCAAATATGGTTTTTATATTTTGATATAGAATGCATGCCATTATAATGAATACAGTATTATAATAATTGTACGGTATGTAGTTATAGCGAGACAGAATAATTCAGTGATGCATCCCAGCTGTACCAGAACCTAACTCCTGCCACCTATCAAGGTCAAGGTTCAAAATAATTTAGCTTATTTTTAAAAAACTATCAAGAAGCATGGCTCCATACTTATTGATAACATATCAAATGTGAAAATTTTAAAAAAATAAGCATTTGTATAAGTTCAATGCATATATTTGACATCTCATGGAACTAAGATATATGTGGTTGACTTTCCATATCTGTAGGTCTCAGAGCTATAGATTCATCCAACTTTTGGACCAAATTCATGCACTGAGCATGTACAGTCTTTTATTCTCATCATCATCGTTCCCTAACTTAACACAGTATAACAGTTGTCAACTTAGCATTTATACTGTTAGGTATTATAAAAAATCCAGTGATAATCTAATATATATGGAAAGATGTATGTAGATTGTATGTAAATATTATACAATTTTAAAGAGGAAAATTGATCATCCTCATATTTTGCTATCTGTGGGTGTGAGGGTCCTAGAGCAGGGTTGATTTGGTGATCATGAATTCCTGCAGTTATAATTTATCATGTAAGTATCTTATTTTTCCATCAATTTTGAAAGATAGCTTTGCAGGGTACATTAATCTAGGCTGGACAGGATTTGAAACACTTCACCCCAAGCTCTTTTTGACTTGCTGGTTTGTGTTGACAAGTCTGCTGTGATTCTGAATGGTTTTCCTTTATAGGTGATCTGTTTCTTTTCTCTAACAGCTTTTAATAGTCTGTCCTTGTACTGAACTTCTGGTATCTTCATTATTATATGTCTGGGTGTAGATTTACTTTGGTTATGGCCCATTGTAGTTCTATATGCCTCACTTATCTGCTTGCCAGATCCTTTTCCCATGTTTGGGAAGTTTTCTGCTATTACTTTTGTAAATAGCCTTTTAGTTTCATTTGTGTTGACCCCTGCTTCTTCAACAAAACCTATCACCCTTAAATTATGCTTCTTTGCATCATCTTGCAGCCATTGAGTTGTTATTTCCTGATTCCATGTTGTTTTTAAGAGATCTTTCCTTTCGTGATCACTAGCTGCAATGCTATCTTCAAGGTTTGAAAGTCTATCTTCAGTCTCTTTCAAGCTGTTCTACCAGGATCACCAAACCGGACAGGAAATTGCATGAAGGGGAAAAGTGGAGGGCCAACATCAGGAAGTAGCATGGCAGAGACAAACCAATGTATGCTGGTTGTAAGCAATAATGTAGATGGCCTTGATTCAGCAATAGTAAGAATCACAGGGAGAGTGGATCAAGAAACAAGATCCTTAAGTATACTGTATAGAAGAAAAACATTTAACTCAGAAGGAAATTCATAGACTGAAAATCAAAGCAGAGATAATAATTGTTCCATGTGACAGGAGACCAGAAAAAATGCAAGGGTAACTTGGCCATGAACCACAGAATGGATAAGAAAGTTATGGTATTTTCATACAATGGAAAGCTACCCAGTTATAAAGTAGGATAATCTCAAGGCTTTTGTGAGTAAATGGATATAACTGGAGATCATGTTCATGGGCGCAGCAGTTTGAACTCATATGAATGAACCCTAACATAAAAAATAGAAGGAGTTAAAGGGATCCAAAAAGGAAAATAGTAATTGTAAAAGGGATAGGGAAGGAAACACCAGGGAAGAAAAATTGGTAACTACTGTTAATTTCTTATTATCTTGTCTTGAACTCAGCATTGTTTTCACAATTTTGTTAGGTTTGGCTTTGTTCTGTCTTGTTTTGTTAGGTTTTACTTTGTCTGAATGTATGGAAAGCTATTTTGAACATAATGGGATATATTATGGTAATCATGGTTGGTTTCCTATTGTTTTGAAGTCTTATAATGCTTTCCTTCGTTTCTTTAGTTTGATTCTGTTTTATTGTGTTTGATTTTATTATGTGTGATAATATGAACAGTTATTTTGAAGAAAATGAGGCATTATTGTAGTCATTACTGATTTCCTTTGTTTTGAAGTCCTATATGCGTTTATTTTTTTATTAGTTCTATTCTGTTGTGTTTTATTTGATTTTATTATGTGTGATAGTATGAACAACTTTTTGAAGAAAATGAGATATTATAATAACCCTTGTTCATTTCCTGTTATCTGGTTTTGAAGTCCTGTAATGCTTTTATTCTGTTGATTGGTTTTCTACTATTTTTTATGTTTAATATTATTGTGTGTGAAGGCATGGTCAACTGTTTTGAAGAAAACAAGAAACATTATGGTAGCCACTGTTGATATCCTGTTTTCTTTTGAAGTCCTGTGTTGCTCGCATTGTTCTGTTCTGATTTGCTTTGTTCTGTTTTTTATGCTCTTTAAAATTAAAAATTTATTTTAAGAAACACAAAATTGAAAAAATAAAAGAAAGCCCTGCAGTTCACTTTTTGAGGGAAATCTTCTGTGACCTGAACAGTACTAATCATGAATGACTTGTCGCACATATGAGTGACAATTGATTTGCATTCTTGCATCAACTGTTCCTTATATCTTGGTGATTTGGCTCTTTGAGCAATATGACTTAGCTGATTTGATTTATTAAGATAAGTAGAGCTCAGCAAAAGATCATCAACTATATGTCCCAATGAATAGGTTAGATACTTACTAAAACTTTTATAAAAAGTCTTTGGAAACCCACTTTGCTCATTCTCTTGGAGTCAGTGAAGCCAACTAGGAAAATTTCTTATATATCCCTCAGAGTCAGCTCTGATTTCTCATGCCCATACTCACTATAAGACTAGCTATTAAAAATGATTCTGAGATGTCACCTATACCTTTGTATAAACAAATGTGAGGAAAACCTGCTTAAGTTCACATTGCAGTTTTGTTTTTTATCCTCTTGACACTCGTAGTACTTGATGTATCTTTTTGATTTTCAGATTTGCATGTCACTTTTTTTTACTTTATATAGATAAGAGGTCTTTGCTCTTATTAGTTTAAATATTGGTTACTTTGTGCCTTTGATCACTAAGGAGAAATAATTTGGATTACTATCTAATGGGTTATGGTCAGTTTCTTAATTGCTTTTGCTTTCCATCTCTATCCAAATACTAGAATACCTCACTTGTGATACCTGATTGTAGTTTTTGCATATTATAATTTGTGTGTAAAGCGAATCCTGAAAATTGCTAGTGTTCTCTATTTATTAGTCTTGTACTACCCAGAAAATGTTTCTTACCAAGTCTTGACAAACTAGTATTCTCAAGAAAAATGTTTATGATAAGTCACTGTTTTGAGATGTTGTAATTATGTTGAATTATATATGGGAAATATTATTTATTTATTGACTTTAGTGCTTGATTCCAAACTATATTCTACAGAATACTATTCTATGCATAAGATGTTAAAATAACTTCTCCAAAGGTATGGTGGTAGCCTGGGGGATTGGGTATGGCAAATAAGTTGTTCTTAGGTTAAGCAAAGAGAATTAATTCTATTTACTGAAGAATTTTTCAGGATTTTTAATATGTTACTTTTACTGAAAATCTTTAAGAGAATATATGTTACAAATATTTCCCTGATTTTTTTAGCCATGGTTTGTGTGTGTGTGTGTGTGTGTGTATGTGTGTGTGTGTGTTTATGCCTTCACGCGTTTGTGCAATACTTTAACAATTCAAGCATGGTATACAGTCTGTGAA
This sequence comes from Dolichotis patagonum, assembly GCA_004027295.1. Lineage (NCBI taxonomy): Eukaryota > Metazoa > Chordata > Mammalia > Rodentia > Caviidae > Dolichotis > Dolichotis patagonum. Next base: position 44,804 of record PVJX010007726.1, on the reverse strand, counting down.
CAGGTAGTATACCTATTTATTCTCGTATGTTTAAAACATAAGTGAAATGGGCATGTGTTAAAATTAGATTGTATGATACCAAGAACTTCAGAATGTCATAAATCTAGGCATGAATTCTACCTTGGTTTTTAACAGAAAGGACGTGACTGTCATGTCATGTGATCCATTTATACCATTGTAACATAAAAACTGTCTATGCACGGTGAGCTTGTAAATGTTTTACTTGCTGTGTCATTTAAAATATTCTAAAGTTGCTTAAAAACAGAATTAGTTGATATGAAAATAAATGGTGGCAGCTGAATTTAAATAATTGTAACAGCAGTCTCAAGAAATTGGGACTGCAGTGAAGCTATGCTCATGAAAGAATCTCATGTTGTCTCATAAAAACCCCTCTCTGAACCATTACTGAGAAAAAGAATAACACAGAAAATAGCTGAGATAGATATATTGCCAGAAACAGTTGCCCTTGTTCTGTAATTTTGAAATAAATTAGCAGAGAATCCCATATGGGAAAAGCACTTGTATATATCTCTGTGATAGTGTTCATCTCATGATGTTTGAAACCACTTTGATGGGTTTCTTGATAGCACGATTTCTGCTGTCACTGTGATTTGTGTTTATTATAGCTGTTTTCTTTTTTAATAAAGGATGCTGTTGCATATAAACACTGACATGAAGCCATCTTTTTAGAAATTGCATCCTGTATGCTGCTATAGTCATTGCAGTGTTGTAAAGTGAATATTTTGCAACCAATGGAGAAGGATTATATTTTTGATGTCTCAGTTAATATGTATTGTGGTTTCACTATAAGAAATGTCTTGTAGTTGTACTTATTTTGCATTTTAAAGATAGTGCATACACTTGCAAGGACAAATAGAAATGCAGGCTATACAACATGGCTGAGATGTGGAACAAATAAAGGACTGTACAGAGATGAAAAATGAACATGTAAAAAGTGGGAGGACATTAGATTCACCATAGTCCAAGAGTCCAGGATTGTGAATATCCCATGCCAGTAGGCATTATCTATCTTCTGTTGAGCAGAGGCAGCATCTGATGCCATAGTGAAGAGATCCTAGGATATAAACATAGCCAAAGAAAGAGAGGCCAGGAGGCAGGGAGCTGCCATGTGGCAGTTCAGCAAATTGTGCTGGAGTGTTTTTATAATGAGAGCTAATTTTTATGACCCAGTGGCATTTTAACATTTCTATCTGTACCCAGAAAGTTTTCTGTATAAAATAAAAAGAACATGGCTAAGTAAAAGATATGAAGAAAAAATTGAATGTGTACCTGGGGTAATTAATTTACAGTGTTCTAGCAAAGTGTCATTGAAGATAATACTGATCAGAAATACATTGGCAGTAAGCCCAACCCGACCCCACCCCTACATACAAACACGCACTTCTTGCTCAGGTTAGAAAAAATTGAATTAGTGTAATAAACCAAGTGGATGCACTAGCACATTCCTGTAATCCCAGTACTCTGGGAGGCTGAGGCTTGAGGATTGCAAATTCAAGTCCATCCTGGGCAGTTTAGCAACTTGGTTGGACCATGTCTCAAAAATGAAAAGGGCTGATGTTAAATTCTGTGCAAAGGCCTTGGATTCAAATCCCAGTACCAGCAGGGATGGGCTTCCTTCTCTGTACAGTTAGCTTTCACCTGATCTGGAAAGTTCAGATTTTGCATTCCACTGTTTCCTTTTATAATAGCAACCTATCATTAACCATTCAGGAAGAATTTCTACAATTGTTACACATTCGTATTGAATACATTGTTTATAAACACTGGGCATTCTTTATCTTTGAACCGAATTCAGTAATATTGTGACAAGAGAAAACAGAGTCAGTGCGAGGTATCCTGGAACAATAACACTTTCTCCATTCCCCTGCAGTTAGTTTATTACCTTCTATTTTTCCACGTGCACAGAAACTCTCTTTTATATTGTTAGTTTTTATTCTGCCTTGTTTTTAGAAGGCTACAGTGATAAATCCATTTCCCCATGAGTCTGTTTTTTTTTTTAATATATATTTACCCAACTTAGCTTTATGGAATCAATAGATAAACACTTGCTTTGGAACTTGATCCTCTATCTCAAAGAGATTAGGTTTCAGCTTTGTATCTAAAGGAAGGGTGGAGATAAGAAAGACTTTATATACCAAAATGGCATTAAAAAAGGTTGAAAAGTAGGAAAATGTGAAAGTTAAAGAGTAGTGAGCTATTACATTTAGTTGGATTATTGAGTATTTAATGAATTGTGAATGGGGTTGTGCAAGATAAGGTTGAAATTCTCACTTTAGACAACACTCCATCAGAGTCTTGAGTACTTAAAGAAGCTTTTATATGTATAAACAAAGTTTGGGGGCCAGACCCCACTGCATGGGCTAACTTGGAGGAAAAACCACTGTCAGTTGCTAAGATGATCTTGGCAGTTACAGTACCTCTGACATATGAAGCTAAAATTTTATTGCCATAAAGCAGAAATAGTTGAAGTTCACTATATATTAAAAAAGTGAAAAGAGCATTTATATAAAAGCTAGATTGTGCACTTGCCTCTGAGGTTTAAGCTTTTTGTGTCATTTGACAAACTAGTCTTATTCTTGGAAATAGCCCTGCCCTTCCTCACAAAAGAAAACATTTTGCTAGAAGAGTGTTCGGTTGATTGGAGGAAGACCATAGTTGAATGTGATTTATACACAATAGTTTGCTTGACAAGATTTTGAAATGTAAAGGTTTTCTTTATTTTTTCATATTATTTACTAAGCTTTTATAGATTCTAGACTCACTCTGAATAAAAGATAGTGTCATCGGTAGTTGCGTAAATTTAATTAGCACATGCTTTTAGCTATAAGAAAGTATTACCATATACTAAGTTGACATGATATCACCTTTCAAGGTTGATCATTTCCACCTAAACCTGCTTTTTGAAACCTGACACTACAGTCCCCAAATTTGTGTACTAAGTGTTTTGAAATGTAGATCATACAGATTCTTCTGAGATATCCAAATAAGCCTTTGAAATAACATTGTCATCTACTTTTTTTTAAATTTTAAAAATAGTAAAATCCAACAAAACATGACAGAACAAAGCCAATCAAAACAATGCAGCAGTATTGGTACAGAACTTCAAAGCAGGATATAGGTAAAACAATAATAGCTACCATACTATATCTTGTTATCTTCACAATAGTTTTCCATTCCATCAAGTATAGCAAAATCAAACCAAAAACCAAACACTATAAAACCAATCAAAACATAATACTGAATAAGGTAAAACAATGAGAACAAAGCAAAATAGTGAAAACAACCAAACAACACAAGCATTTAGTTGCTTTATGTACTTTAGTGGCTGTCAACTTCGGCTGACCTTAAAACCATAAGGTTGCTTGCAGGGGAAGGAAGGATATGAAAGGTTGATTCTCAACCCATGTGCCTGTAGGAGGCACTATCTGACTTTCTCTCCCTGGAGCATGTACAGATTTCACAGCTTACCAGGAGGACTGGCTAGTTTATTTCTTGCTTGGTCCCCCAAGTCACAGCATGGCCGATTCTCAGGAGAGGCTGACTTTACTCTCCCTGGAGGGCAAGCAGCTTGCACAGCATACCAGGCAGGCTGGCTAGTTGATTTCTTGGTTGGTCCCCCAATTCCTAGTATGGCCAATTCCTGGGAGACACTGACTTTTCTGTCATCTACTTTTAAATAGATTTTTGATATTAAAAGGAATCACTTTGAAAAATAACATGACTACTCTTTAGTCGAACATATATACTGGCAATGTTAAAAAAATACTGTTTGAGGCAAGCTTGGAAAAACAGACAACATCGAAATAAGCATACCTTTCTAGTGAAATAAAACACTATTTCATTATGTCTTAACCACTACTGACTTACATAATGACCTTGGCTCACTTCAAGGTCAAAGTCAAGGTCAGAAGGCTTTTCCCATCCTGTGCTTTTTAAAATTCCATGTAACTGAAGTGGCAGAACCTCTCTAAGGCTCAAATCCTGCCATGCTGCTTTGCTTACCATACTTCATTTTCTCTTCACTTATGTACAGCCTACAATGTCTTTGTGTTAAAAAACAACTGACAGCAAAATTTTGTTCATAATTTTCTTTTATTGGTGGCTTACCTCAGTTTTTACTTCTTTTACCCCTCAATTTTATTGACACACTTTCAAAGCTTAAATATAAAAAATATTTCTTGATGACTCATTGGCTTTGGTAATAAGTTAACTTTGTCATAAAATAACCTATAGGAGCTATTGTTATTCTAATATGGATATTGGTTAATTCAGTGGTATTTGTTTACCTAGCATGCATGAGGCCCTGGGTTCACTACCCCACACCAAGACGAAAAAAGCTAACATTGCTGTTTTTGTTGTGTTGCTATAGAAAATGCTTTATATATAACATTTCAGAAAAACGATTTCTCTTAATCTCTTTATATATGCCAGAATGTTTCCAAGCAACTTTTTTTTCTACCTATGAGGAAAGCGATATGTTTAGATATGGTTTGGTTCTTAATAATTTTCATAGGTAATAGCATTAAATATCAATTATACAAAACACTAAAGGATGTGTTTAAGATTTCATTTCCTATCACAGAGGATCTGTTTGAGTCTCCAAGAGACAGAGCCATTTTGATGAAGGAACCCAGGAATCAGTTTTAGGGTCCAGGTTATGGTAAAGTCACAAGTTGTTACTTCTCAGTCAGTCCTGGTATAACATAACAAGGAAGTGACTGGAGGACAATCCTGAATTTACTGTAGGGGAAAAGTGAAAGGAAAGGCAAAGATAAAGGTTAAACTGATGCTCTATTCCTAAAGAATACCACAGAGAAATCTAAAGAACGCCTTATGATGCCTAACCTGAACCTTTCCTGTATTAACACATATTGACTCATAAAACAAATGAGAGTTCTTTAGTCTTAATTTGCCAAGATACAAACACTTCCACCAAAGAATCGGTATGAATAGAACAAAGAGTGAATAAAACTACGGAGGAGCTTCATCTTTTTTTCTTTTTGGGGTACTGGAGTTTGAACCCAGGGCCCAGGGAGTGCTAAGTTTAATTTCTATTTTGAAACAGAGTATTGCCACATTGTTCGGCTGGCTTCTTCCTCCTGAGTAGTGAGATTCATTTTTAGGACTTATTCATTCCTTCAACAAAAATTGATCTAATATCTCCTAATCTGCTAGACTGTGTTCTGTGCTCTGGGAGCAATCACAGTATACCTAACAGATAATAATTTCTGCCTTGCTAGAGTTTATATACTACTAAGGAAAAAATAGACAAAATAAAGAAATCACAAGAGCTTAAGTGTGTAGCTCAGTGACAAAGCTCTTGTGTAGCATGAGCTAAGCCCTGGGTTAGATCCCAAGCACTGTAAAAGGGTAGAGGGAAGAAGAAACTTCAAAGGATATTAAAAGATGATAAATGCCTTAAGGAGAAATAAAGTGAAGAAGGTGGAATTGGGGTTTGTTGATATGTGAGTCAGGGAAGACTGGGCATATATTAATGATGTAGTAACTCCTGAATAAGAATCCAAATGTAAGCCAGGCACATGTATAGGGAAAGACCATTCCACGTAGAGGGAGGAGCAAATGCAAAGATCCTGAGGCAAAAAGCATGCCTAGTGTATTCCACTAGGGATGAGCCAGACAGTAATAGAAGATAAGATCAAAAAAGTCCTGAGGAGACGAGAGATTTGAATAACTAAAAATGTAAGACTTATAGATCATAACTTGAGCTTTTATTTAAAGAAAGGTAAGAAACCATTGAGAAGTTTCTACCAGGGGAGAGACATGCACTGACTTAAGTATTAACAAAACTACTCTAAATACTGTTTTTGGAAGAGGCTATGTGTGACAGGCTGGAAGGAGGAATGCCAGAGAATAAGTTGTTGTGGTAATTCAAAAGGCTGTTCCAGTATCCTGGCTAGAAGTCATAGTGGTTTAGACCATAGTACTGTTAGTAGAAATAGTGAAAAGTAGTAGGATACCTAGATGTATCATTTTGAACCTTAAGAAAGTACCAATGTTTGGCCATTTTAATCAATAAAAATTAGAATTTCTAATGGTTCTTTCTACATTTTTTAAAAGTAGAATGAATAGCATTTTTACTAATATGATACTAGATGTCTGGGATATGAGAAAAGTCAAAGAGAATTCCCAAATCTTTTGACCTAAGCAATGGTGAGAGTATAATCACCAGTAACTGAAATAATGAGGCCAAGGCTACTAGTTGGATACTTTTTTGAGCTAGTTAGCTTTATAGTTAGTTTACTGAATTTTAAATGCAGGCAACTGTTGTGTTGCTATATACCAGTGACCACATGTAAACACTAGATAATAACATGTTTGTGATTAACTGTAGATCTGGCCTCATTGCCGGCAGAAATAATCAAGTTTTCACCTTACACTGATGAATATTTGATTAGTATAATTATCTTAATGTAAGAAGGGGAGTATGTTGTATCTTTTATATAATATGATTTGAAAAATATGATTTCAATTTTTCTCTCATTTTCTTCCTGTTTTATTGTATGTGTGTGTGTGTGAATATATATATATATATATATATATATATATATATATATATATATATAGGTTGTGTCATTCTAAACCAGTTAAGAGTCACTTAGAATATATGTTAGTATATAAAATTTGGAAGGATTGTTTTTATGTTCTGTGATCAATAGGGAAAATCATGGTGTCAAGGATTTACCATTTTATAAAGCTTCTTTGAGGAAGCAGTAAAGGTAGATGCAAAAAAAAAAAGTCCAAGCTGAACAACATTACATCTCACTTATTTGAAAGACCTTGCTGGGGTGGGTAGGAGGGCTATATGTATATTTTTTTTCTTCAACAAGTTCATCTCAGTAAAATGTATTTTGGAAAATCTATAGTGTTACATTTAAATAAGAAATTAGCAACCTCTTATAGCTATTTGTCAAAAGCACTGATAAAATACTTTTGGTAGGGATCACAATGAGGGGTCATAGTGAGTTAAAGATAAGGGTCTACCCTTGTGCTGTGAGTCTTATCTTTTTTTGTCTGACAAGCAGTCCCTATGGTACATATATCTTTGTATACTATGGAGAATATTTATTATTCTGCATTTAAATTAATGTGGGAAAAATGGAATTGGCTAGAAATGGTGTTAGACAATTTAGAAGAATACATAAATGAGTCATTCAGTTTGCCCAAATTTAAAAAACTGAAAGGCAGGCTTGCTTTTGGTGCTGAGAAATGTCTTTGTTGAGCAATTCTTAAAAGCAGAAATAGTCAACATGTTTTTAACATTCCTTCCTTCAGATATGTGGAAAGGGAGAAAGGGGGTGAGGAGGAAAAATCCTCTACCCTTTGCATGGAAACCTGCCTTATATATGGAGGTGAGCACTGTTTTATTTGTCATTCTCCGTTTTATCAGATGCTTATCCTTGTTCCCTCTTTCCATTAAACACCCACTAAGAATGACAAAACAAGTGCACAAATTAAACAAGTAATGTAAAGTATATGCGGTGGTATAACTCCTGTTTTTATTGGTGATTCACCTGTGAGTCAGAGTGAATTTAAGGTTTCATAATATGCTGTAATCATTTTTCAAAGTGTGCTCCAAGATGCCCAAAGAATTTCCTTTAGGATTCAGCATAGGCTGCTGATAAGATTGGAAACCACTTTCCCCCCACTTCTATCCTCTACATATGCTCAAAGATAGCAGCTCCACTTTTATCTGTTTTATAAACTTGGATTTATTGTAAGAGTTTTTAAGAGGAAAATGTCCTTTTAAGTTTTAAAAGAACCCACAGCTTCAATAGAAAGAGCATATCTTTGGAATAAGAGAAATCTGGGTTAAAATTTGAATTCTGTCCTTAGATCAGTCATGGTGAACCTATGTTATATGTGCTGAGTGGGCTAACTGTATCATTAAAAGCACTAAAATGTTCTCTGTCACTGCTAGATGATACTGACCTTATCCATCATCATAAGATCCATACATGAGTCTCTCCTTTGTGAAAATCAAATGAGAGATGCATGCAGAGTGCCTATTGTAGTAACTGATGAAAGATTCTAGTTGCATCAGAAGAATGAGGGTTCTATTCAATTATTTTTAAATTATGAATATTATAGCAAAACCTTAAGAAAAAACAGGCTCACATATTTATTAAGCTGATATACAATGCTTTGTAACATATCTGTCCTATTTATTCATGTGATATTTTTTTAAAACTATGTTTATGTTAGAGAACAGTTTGTTTATTTTATTGGTACCAGGGATTGAACTCATGACCTAGTGCTTGCCAGGCCATTTGTGCCACTGAGCTACATTCCCAGCCCTACTGAATAGTTCTATTCTTTTTGGGAAATTGGCCGGTGAATATAATATGCCTTGCTTATTTTCAATCCCTTTTTGCCTAAGTAAATCAAATTTATATTTGCTTCTAATCCCTACAAAAGAGATAAACATTTCAATTATATTTGATTCTGTGGTGTTTGTCTTCTTTCTAAGCTGTATAAACTTGGGCATCTAGAGCCGAGATTCTCAGTTTTAACCTGTCTGTGTTGAAATATCAGCCAACACCCTCTAACTGATTACCATTTGCTCTAGTGACCAACACAAGTATTACCATTCTTGTATAAACCAGGGACATGTAGATTTAGAGAATCACAGACAGTCTATCATATTCCCTTGCTGCCTTTTTCTCCTTCTTTTTGTTCTTCATTTTTCTGCTTTTTTAAAATCTTCAAATACCCTGATTTACAAAGGCCAAAAAAATCCGACAAGGATAGAGTGCATAGACAATTTGACAAAGGGAGCCAGAGACAGTCTAGATTTTTATTTTTCTTGTACCTCAAGCCCTGTTTAGATAGACTTTATTTATGAATTAAAAGAAAAATACATGTTTTGTTAACTTGTCTAGTTTCCCTCTGGGTTTTCATTTGCTTTTTGCAGAATCTTCAACAGTCCTCTGTAGATGGGGCAGATGTGTTTTATATATTGGAGTCTACACCAAATGAAAAAGTTAGATGTACACTAGCTTCCGTAATGGGAACAGCATGAATTGAAACAGAAGGATAATGGAAACCAGTGCAGGGTGTCTAGGCAAGATGAAAAAGCAAATTTCTTAGGATATGAATTACATTATGACTATTGTAATGCTACTACTATTTTCTGAAGACTCAGGATGACTTTATGTTAAGCTTGAACCAAAAGGATTACTATGTCCATTCTAAGTACAGTCCTTAAAAAATAAAGCCAGGTAAACACTGAAAATGTAAAAATGTTCTCACTTGTTTGGCAGCCCTATCATCACCTTCTCTTCATAAATTCTTCAGTCCAGTCCATTATTTGTCGGTAGTTTTTATGGTTAACTTTCAAAAATTTAACCTTATAAGAATGCTTTAAAATAACCATTACGTTAGAGGTACAAGGGCATTTATTTTTTAGTATTTTACCTTCTGTTGCCTAGGGAATACAAGTCAAAATTCAGACCTCAAATATCATTTTCCTTTATTTGAATAATTGTTCATGTATTTTAATTGATTATAAACAGACATTGATCTGTGCTTATCCTTACCTGACATTAATTCAAGTTAAATCAGTGAGATGTTAAAACTCATACATTGATTTGATGGGAAATTTGTCTGTGTTACCACTAAACCACATTGGACATGATTTTAGAGAAATGAACCCTTTTGCAAGAGTGGTGTTTTTTTGATTAATAATACCAGAGGGAAATTAATAAAGTTGTAGAATATTACGCTTTGCATTTATAAAAGAATGTGATGATGGCACTATTCTTCATATGCATGAATGTGACTGAAGGGAATAGTAATTATCTGAATTCCTTTCCACTTTAGGAACCAATGTGTCCTGACCTTGTCAGTGATTATAACCACTGTGACTTGATTATAGTTTTTAAGGTGTCAAGTCATCACCACTCTCTTAAACATTAGCAGAAATTGAGGAAAGGATAGTGGTGAGACTGAAAAAACATTAAACTTAGGTAACTCTTTTAAGTTATATTATTAAAAATATCAGAAACATTACAATGCTCTCTTTTAAGGACTAAAATGCAGAAGAACCAGTGGTTATATTGTTTTTTCTTTTCTGAGACTACGATCAGATTAGAATTATTACAGACATGTCTAAACATTCTTCTTGTTTCAGTTCTTTAAATCTAGTATGTAGTTTTCTACTCACAATTTCAAGAATTTTCCAAAAATCAGTGAAGAAACAGCTTACACAAAAAAGTCTGAATAACAACCAGTAAACAGTTTCCTTCTCTCTCAATCTATCCGTGAAGTTTCAATTCTATGTTCATTATTTCCTCCATGGCAATATAGCAATTTTAGGGTAATAACTTAAGTTTAGAAAATGATTTTTTTCTTCTCTAATTAGAGGTAACTGACTTTCATTAGGCATCAGAACCTGAATGTACCTCTAGTAAAAAATTCCAATAATACTGTGTCAAAAAAGAATTAGTGCCCAGAATGCCACCAGGTACTGAGTAGGCAATCAGTTAATATTTGTACAAGAAAGAATAGATGGAGAACATTATAAATTCAGTTGATAACATTAGGCGTACTCTGAAAAAGTTTTTCTGTGGCTGCTAGACATACTGTTTTTTTAACCAAAAAGAGCTATTTGTGGTTTTAAAATATTCAGAGCATAATTGGCTAAACAGCATAAGGGACTATAAAGTTGAGGATTACTTCTAGATTATCCAACTTTAAAGGTTTTATAAGGAACCAAAGGATCCCTGCCCCCCCCCACGCATATGGCTTTAAGTGCTAAAACTAGGAATATCCTAAGCTAGGTAGAACAAACTTATCACTTTGAACATTCTCTACCAAGCTAAGGTTGCATTTTGTGTTTTGGACAATTTCTTGCATTAGAGCTTTTGGATAATTTGTTATATTAAAACCTAAGAGTCAAACTAAAGATTCTTCCTTTGACTTGAATTATATAATATTAAATTGTGCATAGAAGTTAAAAAGTATAAAAATATTTGCAATAAAGGCTATATCTTTAATTTCAGATGATACTAAAAGAGATATTTATTACTAATTTATTTAGTATTAATGAGCTCACTATGGTTGTCAGTTATCTTTTTGGTATCATTTATATCAGTTATCTTTTTTGGCATCATTTATAAGATGACTGCATAGGAGGGCATTTCAAAAACTGGAACATTTGAACAGCATTGCACAATTCTTGAATAGGAGTTGACTAAAATAAAAAGTGCTAGATAAAGAATAAGCCTCTGAGTCAGGTTATACAATAGGAAATTAGGGCTGTGTTTTCAGTGTTATGGAAACAAAGTTAAGAATGAAATAAGTAGTAGAATATAACATGATTTATTTGGAATATGTCAAAGTTGAAGTCCATCATGTAAAGCCAGGCATGATGTTGCACACCTGTAGCACTTAGGCTGAGGCAGGAGAGTCTCAACAATCTCAAGGCTATCTTGAGTTATATAGAGTTACTACATGTATTTCTCATTTAATGACCTACCTGTTTAACAGCTGTTTGGATTTATGACTGAGGTACACTCTATAGATTTATAGCCTGTTTTTTGGTACAGTTCTATACTTCTTTTTTATAGAGCCTCAATGTCTTTTGTTTTGTACAGTATACCTTTTGTATACACCACTATAGTTTTTACTGATTTTTCTGTACAGCATGGTGCTGTCATCTTACATTCTTACATAGTCCCAAGCATACCCTGGCGACTGAAAAACTGTGGTAACTATTAGCCTGATATTTTTAACCACTGGAGCAAATTCCACAGTTATATACAGAATCCAGCATATGTAACTTATACCTTTAAAAGTATATTTATATGTGTCATAATTTGGAAAGACATGACGTTTTGTTTTTGTTTTTAGACAGAGTCTCACTATGTAGTGTAAGCTATTCTTGAATTCATTAGCCCAGGATAGCCGCAAACTGGCAGAGATCATCCTGTGTCAGCCACTCAAGTACTGGAATTATAGGCATGTGCCACCATGCCTGGCTAGAAAGATAGTTTTATTAAAGTATTTGTGTCAAATACAAAATCCACAGCAATAGAGTTGAACATACAATTGTAACTAGATTTCAGTGTATTGATCAAATGTATGTCCCACTGTGTTTAATGAAAATATATTGTTTATATTTCTCACTATAGAGACCCCTTTAGAGACAATAAAAGCATACTTTTGGGACAGAACACCGACTATATAGTTTGTGATTTGGAGCCAGTATTGTCCTGAGATTATTCTTATTAGTGTCAATGCATTTTTAAAAAGTGTTTTTTGGAAACTTAGTAATAATTCCTGGCACATTTCAGTAAGTTTAAGCATATACTTCTTAATAGAAGAGTACAAGAAGAAACAAAATTTATTTTGTGAGTAAGAGAATTTGAACATAGGATATAGCAGGTACACAGCCAGAGGAAAGGAAATCAGTACGGGGAAGGTCCATATTTTTAATTACTTCCAAAGGGCACTGGTATATGTTTTATAACCGTTCATTTCTGTTTTTATGAAACACTAAGTCCTTGAAGCACAAAATTACATGTGTGTGCCTGAAGGCATAGGAAAAAATACCAGACACCATAGCTGAGTCTTAGCCACTGATTTAATATGTATAGTTTTGCAGAAATCTGAGAATCCATCAGAATCTACTGGTTTTGATTTTTTTTCAAAGAGGCAGGAAAAAAACCCTTTTAAATGAAAACTCGTCACTAAATTAGATTAGAAATGGTGTTTTGTGATTCTCTTCTTGCTAAAAAGTAGTTTGCTAATAGCAAAAGTTCTTTTGAAACTCTAGCATTTGCTATAAATTCTGATATATACTTACAAATAGAAATTTTCTCACATTTATTCTTAAATTCTTCTCAGTCCTTAAAAACCACAGGCACTGCTGAACCTAATTCTAAAATTTGTCTCTCATCATTTATATTCAGTACCCAACGTAATTTGATTTTCCTATTAACCAACTTTAAGACATTACTCTCTTGTGCCTAAGATGACCTTGGTTTTACTAAAACATATTTGAAGAGATAATGAGTTTTACTGATAATGCAATGGTATTCTCATCCAGAAAGCCCCTTTTTCTAATGATTCTGGTGAGTCTTTAGCAGAAGGTGATGTAGGCCTCAGGGAAAGGAGTACCTTGTTTACTTCCATAGAAAGTATAATAAGAGGAGCAAGTAAATATCTCATAGCTAAAAGTGAGATGTACCACTTAATATTTTCAAGTAGGAACTGTATTGTCATTTCTTATAAAATTATTTTCATTAACTAAAAAAACCCGTGCCTCCCTGCCAGGTATTTAGAAAGTATCATAAGATCAATAAAATGACAAAACAGTCAAAACTTATTTATACCATGGATTCTGTGGACCAGTCAAATAATAAATTTTTTAAATCTGTCTTTTGCAAAAATGCCTTTCATCTTTGCATTTCTTAATGACATCTCAGTTTCTATTCTTGTTGTTTGTTCTGTCTAACCTGACAGACATATTATAATAGTTTATCCTCAAACACAAAGCTTTGAGAAATCTGAAAAAACCTACATGTAGTACAACAGAACAGTAAAAAAAAACCCTGTACAGCTTAAGACGGCATCCATTTATTGAAATGCCGAAGGAAATACCTCTGATAAGGCTTGTTTGTAACCTTTCTGTGAAGGCCCTGATAACCTAACCCTTCTCTATGTGACTATTGGAAAGTTAAAATCAATTGGATTTCTTGAACATATATTACTTATTTTAGAATCTAAAGACAGTGACCTTAGATGGGGATCACATGGCAGCAGATAAAGAGATAAATTGGCAACCTCCATTGTCCACAGCATGCAAATGAGCAGGCTCATCTGTGATTAACTTGGTACCTGATTAGTACAGATTCCATTTCCAACTCTGTTCTTTAGAGACATAATACACTTAAGAGCATTACTCAAGGAGAGAAAATACATATACACATCTTCAGGAATATAGGACCTTCTGGCTAGAGTTATTTTTAATGACTACATTGAGTATTTGTCATTACTTTTTAATACAGAAGGCACTAAGGAGAGTATATTATAATGCACATGCTAGTCCAGTCTAGGCAGCTACTCAAAGATCTTATTCAAACTTAAGTCTTACACTGATTAGTTTTACTTCCTAATCTTACCCTATATATTATATGTATGGTGCCTTGTTTTCAATTCTTTCTAAACATTTCTTGATAGTTTTAGGAGACTTCATTTTAATATAATCTCCTATATTTAATCTAAGGCATTTGTAACATTGCTTCCATTGTTTAATTTAGTCAAGGGTAAATTAATAATTTTAGTCTCTGTAAGTTTAAATATATGTTGTAAAGAAGTGTAACAAAATACTCTTTTAAAAATATGTTCAAAAACAAATTGAAAGCAGCTACCATCTGTAAAAATTTTTCATGAAAATCATTGACTGGAGGAACAAAAGCATGTCATTGTGTATGCCCACCTTTTTTATGCTTTATCCACTAAAATGGCATTTCAAAAGATTCACAGTGGGTAGCATATGGAATACTCCATAAACACTGATTAGATTTAATAATGTTTGTGTCACTGTATGGGAACATGTACATGAAATGCAGCAGCCATATATTATTAACATCAAATAACTCTGAATAAAAGCCTGCAATTAAAGCAGAACTGCTTAGACGTGTAGCAAAATCACCACCAACACTATCCACCTAACCCACCTTCCTGGGACTTGGGACTTTCTTTTATGCTTGCATGTTTTTAGAAGTTAGAGATGGCTGCTATGAAAATTATAATGAACTGTAACAATGTCATTTTCAACCTATTCAGAACTACATAAACCCTAGTCTCATTGGGACAACATTGTTGCCCAAGTTGAGATTTTAGCCAAGTGGCATCAAAGAAAGCAAGATTATTACCTGCATTTCAGCTGAGCTGCTCTGTCTCTGATCAATTAATCTCCTTTTGCTTTGGAAATGTACTTATGTGAAGTACAGCACCACAGTAGCAAATATTCATTCATGACCTGCCATGAAAATTGATGCATACTGTCCTGTGAGCAAGGTATACAGTATGTTGTGTTTTCATAGGAATCCCTGGGGGATTTTTAATTGGTCATTGATAGAGAAGGAAGTAAGAGCAGATTAAAAGGAACCAGGAGAAGAAGGTTGTTCTATACGACAGTTTGAAAATCTGGTTCAGAAAAGATGCCTACAACTCGCAAACTGAATAGTCATGATTAATTCCTGTCACTGTAATATAAAATATAAGAATGTCCAGCTGTTTTTATTCTTGTGAATAAGTATATTTGGGTTTAGGAAATTTCTTTGTCTATGTGTTTAACCCTTTTGAAAGATAATATTCTCTTACTACTACTTGCATTGCCTTTTTTTTTATTAATTTGAAAGAGACTAAAACAAAAGGGGGCAGTACAGAACAGATCAGAACAGAACAACATAGGCAACACAGTACTTTACATTAAGACAACTGGACATCAACAGTAGCTAACACCATATCTCTTACTCTGCTATAGTTGAGCATAGTTTCAAATACAATAATATCAAACATAACACAATAGTATAAAGCCATGCATAGAGTGAAAGAATTACGGTGCTTTCTGAACTGAATAACAGAAAATGATCAATGGGTACTATAATATCTCATTTTCGATAAAAAAATAAATTTTGTTTGAACTATCATACATATTCAAATTCCAATAAGACACAATGTGATAGATAGAACCAACGGTAGTAGAACAAAAGAAGCATGGTAGGACTTCTAAGAAGGATGATATTAAATCAGCAATAGCTGTCATGTTTTCTTCAAAACAGCTGTTCATATCATCACGTATGATATAGTCAAACAAAACAGGATAAAACCATTCCAACTGATGATTGAAAACTTTGAAAGACTTCGAAGCTATGAGATGGGGACTCATGCTTACCATAAAGTCTTATATACTCTTATCAAATCTCATACTAGGGAGAGTATATGTTATTTACCCTTGTGAGTTTGGTTTATTTCGCTTAAGAGAATGGTCTCAAGTCGTGTCCATTTATTTATAAATATCTCGATGTGATCATTCTTTATAGCTGAGTAGTACTCCATTGTATAAAAATGCCACAACTTTTTTATCCATTCCTCAGTTGATGGGCACTTAGGTTGTGTCCAAGATCTGGCTATTACAAATTGTGCTGCTGTAAACATGGGTGCACATATATCACTGTGGTATGATGTTTTCAGTTCTTCTGGGAATATGCCTAGAAGCGGAATAGCTGGGTCAAATGGGACTTCCAAACCCAGCATTTTGAGGAATCTCCAGACTGACCTCCACAATGGTTGCACCAGTCTACACTCACACCAACAGTGTAGAAGAGTTCCTTTTTCCCCACATCCTCTCCAACACTTGTTGTTGGTAGTGTTTTCTATCTTGGCCATTCTTTTTGGAGTGAGATGGAATCTCAGTGTGGTTTTAATTTGCATTTCTCTCATGACTAATGATGATGAACATTTTTTCATGTATTTATTTTGCATTGCCTTTTTAAATAGCATTTTTCATACCCTTCCCTAGAGAGCCATTTAGTTACTTCTGTTGTAACACATGTAAAGACAGAGATGCCCCTCCAAAAGCAATCATTTTTCTTCCCTATTTTTCTTAGCTTGGATCATGTGTTTTCATGTTTTATAATAGCTTCAAAACATGTAGCTGAGTAGTATTTTGAAACCTAGTTTTAACTACTTCACTCTTGTTCTGGAAATATATGAGCTCTTTAGTATATTTCTCTCAAAGATCTAGTAGCTAGTGTTGCTATTATTAGTTTGTGTATCCGAGTTTCAACCTACTTTAGGTAAAATTGTATTTTTATTTGGAGAAATTCCTTAACCAAAAGTAAATATGCAAGCATTTTAATGATTATTTTCTATATTTGCTTTTATATACTTAGCCCTACTTTTATACTTTTATTTATATTAGAAAAATTAACTTGTAAACAGAATAGTATTGTAATATGCAGTCCACTAATTTGACTTATAAAAAAAAGTTAATGATACATATTATATCTTGGACTAATGTAGAGCCATATTCATCATTTTACTTATACATTAATATTTTTATCTGTTAGTTTTCATCCACCAATGAATATTAGGAAACACTATAAATCATTAAAACTTTTTCTTCCTAGATTATTTTCTCAAATATACTGTCATATAAGCATGTTCCTTCCACCTCTTTTTTCCATCAAAAAAATAGATTGAAGGCATCACAATAAAAATGATAATGTATTTATGGAGGCAGGCTAAATTCAAAGCCATAAAGGTGAAACAATCAGATTAGACATTCCATTTGCTTACTGAATATGGTGTCTCTAATGCCAAGGTTTCCATCTTTACAAAACTTATTGGGTATGTTTCATCCACACCACAATCTAATGGATTTTCTTTTCTCTGCCATCTGCTGCTTGGTTACTATGCGTTTGAATGTGAGTTTTATGAAAAAGACTTAATACCCTAACATTTTGACACACTTTCCTCTTATAATCTGAATTTCCTTAGGCCACCTAA
Organism: Dolichotis patagonum; assembly: GCA_004027295.1. Taxonomy (NCBI): domain Eukaryota; kingdom Metazoa; phylum Chordata; class Mammalia; order Rodentia; family Caviidae; genus Dolichotis; species Dolichotis patagonum. The sequence goes on along the minus strand of PVJX010007726.1, from coordinate 27,242 downwards.
TGACTACTTTTAATTTTCTTAGGCAGCAACATGTCTTCCAAGGGACCATGCTGTTACAAATGGGAGGAAACATGGGAGCAAACCAGGGAGTTTTTTCACTTATGATCAGATAAATAATAGAATTTTTCTGTTGTAGCTAATACCTCCAACTCCATTGCTGTTCTCAGGGTAATTCTGAATAGAATCTACAAATCTCCTTTCGTCATTTTCATACAGTAGCTCCAAAAAAAGTATATGTTACAATCTATCTGGACACATCTGGTATTGTTTTTAACTTCCCTTTCATAGATACAAGCACATGTATGCAAATATACATACTTTCTCTTGGCTCTTAAGTAAATTCTATAGTTAAAAAATGTAAAATGAGGAGTTCCCTCTTAAATACTGTTCAATACAATATTGTGGACTGTAGGCACAGTGTTCTTCAGTAGGTTGGAAAGCTTTTTGATCTTGAATGACTGAAACTAAACCAGTTGAAGAGCAATACCCCACTTCTTTTTTCATGTGCTCCTAGCAACTACCATTTCACTTTCTGTTTCTGGGAGTTTGACTACTTCATATACATAAAATCACACATATTTATTGTTCTGTGACTGTCTTACTGTACTTAGCATGATGTCCTCATAGTTCATTCATGTTATGACTCATAACAAGATTTCCTTCTTTTTAAAGATGAATACTATTCCTCTGTATATCTATATATCTATATATCTATATATCTATATATCTATATATCTATATATCTATATATCTATATATCTATATATCTATATATCTATATATCTATATATCTATATATATAGATATATATCACCTTTTCTTTATCCATTCACCCTCTGATGAATAGCTAAGCTGATGTCTCATCTTGGCTGTTGCAAATAATGTTGCAATAATCATGGGAGTGCAGATGTCTCTTCATGATTCTGCTGTTTTCTTTTTGTTCTTTTGTTTGGCCAAGTTCTAGTTTTGAATTACACATTGGCATTGTAACACACATGATTCCAAAGATCACATAATTTTTTGATGTGTCAGAAAAACCTAGAGACAGAAAACACATTAAAGATAGATATCCCCTCGTAGTTTACATCCATGTCACAAACTGAACACTGTTGAAGTTGTTTGGTTATTGTTTGTTTTCCTCAAGTAGAAAATATTCACATGATACATTCTTATCTCTCCAACAAAGGAAAGAAAAGGAATATGTTCTTTGGAAATGATGTCACTGTGTTCGAATAGCTTTTTGCATGTTAAAAAAAATCTAAAAATGTCTTCAGAATTAAATAGTGCCATTTCATAATTAAAACATACATTAAGTCATAATCAAAAAACAAAACCCACTAATGACCAAGAAGAACTATTAAATTATCACACACACATATTTATTACATTAGAGTGTGGTAATAATCTGAAGTATTTGACTACTGTACATGGGACATTATATTAGAGCACTTTGTGTCCTAAAACGCACTTCCTTTGAACCATACAGAGAATTTTATTAAGTGAGGAGGACATTAAATTTCAGAGTAAATTCACATGATCATCTATGATAATTCATATAATAAATGATAACATGAAGACCTTTGGAGTTTAGAGAACTAGGAATTGTAAGTATTATGCCAAGGGGGACAGATGGCCTATATTGAGGTAAAATAAGAATCCTCAATAATCAATTGGGGTAGAAAATACAAAGTTGTCTTCCAATGATATTATTCTAGTAGTAACATGTCAGTCTTTGACATAGTTTACTGTAGGTTTAATCCCAACTGAAATAGCTATATACGTATAAGGTCCTGTTAACCTGTTTGAGAGATTTAGGACATACAAAATGTATAAATATAATTGGGCAATAATATAGAAAGATTGCATATTTTAAGGAAGCAGCTTTAAAAATGTATTCAAGTGCTTCCATTAAAGAAGCCAACTACTTTGTTTTTCTCATGATGTTTGTACTTCCGTTTTACCTAGATACTTATAGAATCCAGGTTTTTACAGCTATAAGAAAGTTCACAGGATTTCTGCTCCCAATTGCTTTATTCTTTAGTAAAATAAGGATGATCTCAGATTACACTTCTCTGTCCATGCCAAAAAGAAAAAAAAAGTGTAAGTCTCTTACCATGCTTCGTAGGTCTTTCCACTGCACACTATTGGTTCTTGTGATGAGACAACTAGTAAACTTGATTTGGAAGATTTTTTTTTCTGCTTTTATTGACATTCCTTTACCTCATTGGCAATTGTAGTTACATAAATAAAGATAAACAAGAAATAGTAAAGCAGTTTTAACTGAATTTGAAGCTACTGTTAGACTGAGGAAGCATGATTAGAAACTATCTACAACTGAGTATTACATTTCCCAAACCTGAAATTCGGTATTTCAAGACAAATACAGAAAAAGTGCTCATAAAATGGGAAAAATTAAATGGCTGAGAATTCAGACAATTATATTAAAAATACCATAAATCTAAATATCTGCACATTCATTTGAAAGCTGAAGACATAACAAAATAACACACACACACACACACACAAAGCCTGAACAATAAAAATGAGGAATATAATGATTCTCAGCTACTTGGCACCAGCTCTTCTAATCTTCTGATTTTCTACAGCTATGTTTGAGTCTGTAATAATATTAAACTCTTTTATATCCTAACTTTGTTCCTATTCAAAGCAATAAAATCCAGTTCCCCAGGAACTAACCCTTTGGCAAAATTCACACTGACTATACAATTTGCTTCTTTGACAGTTGTAGTAAAATGAATTTTTACATTCATTAGAAACTTTAATCACAGAATATACAATCTTATATTTTGCTCTCTTAGCTACACTTACATTTTTAGGATAGTCTATTCTTCAGGAACAGCATTTCAGAATAAATGTTCATAGAACCAACTAGAGTACTAAGTTACTGTCTTTATTGAGATTTGATTCAATAAGAAGAAGTCATCTAGTCTTTTCTCCATTTGCTATGGTCTGGAATTCCTCATTACTGCCAGACAGTGGATCTCTATTTTACCAGAAGCCCAGGTGTTTCAACTGCCTGTCGGATACAGTTGTCCCAGTATTTCACAGATACTTCAAACTCAGCATGTCCAAAGTGAGTTATGATTTCATGATACTTTTCCTCCCACACAGTGTTCCTTTTTCTCCTCTCTCAAGTTCTGATGAAAACAAATAAGTTTACACAAATCATATTCAGAGTTGCCTAGATGAGAAAATGCAAATGTTTTGCCTCATTACCTTCGGGTCCTAATCACTAATATCTAGTCAATCACGCTGCCACAAGGAGTCTACCTTTTCTTTATTTCATATTAATTCCTGCATTCCCTTTGCTATTGTATTTGTTTACAAGGTACTGTCTTGTAGGTTCAATCTCTTATCTTTCCAAACCATTCTTTTCCCTATTCCCAGAGTTAGATTTATAAAATCATGTTCGTAAGATTCTCTAAATAAAAACAATGGCTGTTCATTAGCTAGAAACACAATTTAAAGGGTTTACATTCTGCTCCTTTCCAGGCTTATCCCCCTTGACATCTCCATGGTTGCCCCAACTGCGTTGTTCTAGATTAGCCACAATTGCTCGATGCTCCAGATATAGTAACACTTTTATTCATGCTATTTTTACTATATGGAAAATCTTCTCTCTGGACAGAAATATTATTTCCATATCTCAAGATGGAACATGAACGTTACCTCCAATACTTTTCCTGATAATTCCAGAATCACTCTTTTCTCTGTGTTCCCACATATTTGAAACTTTTTTTATGGAATCTGTTTTTTTTTAATCATACCACCCTCCATAAACAGATGAAACAGTGTGACATGCTGGATTAGCATGTAGTTTTGCACTGCAGAGGTGTAGAGGAGGGTACCCAGGCTCAAATCCTAAATCTCCTTACTATCTGAATGGCACTAAGGAAGTCAGTTGACCTCCATAAGGCTAATGTCATCATTTGTAAAACCCAGTTATAATAATGTTTCAAGGTTATAGGACCATTGGGAGGTTTAAATAAAAATTACTTGTTAAGCCTTTAATTTGGTGCCTGGTTCTTTCAAAGTGTTCAATAACAGTTCCTGTTACTGCTGCTCTACAGTTATTTCTCTATCTGCCAGAACTAGTTTATAAATTTGGTGGGCATTAGGTGCCATGTCTTATCACTTCACTTTCTCTTTCTTTATTTAATCCCTAGAAGTTTCTTGTATAGATTATTGCCACATGATAAGTGATCCTGAGAGCTGTATGTGAAGTAGGACTAAAGATAGGATTTAATCTAATTAATGTGTGTATATGTATACTATGAGTATTAAATAACACATTCCAGAATTCACATATCAGTCTAAAAAATGTATAATCATAGCTTTTATGTTGCCCTAAACACAGCTATTTATATGCCAATCTTGGTAGTTACATACTTCCCAACACCTATGGTTTTTTTAGCTGCCTTTCATTCTATGTTATTTTTGTTTTCTTTCTTTGGTTTTTTTTTTTTTTTTTTTTTTGGTAGAAGGGATCAAACTCAAACTCTGATGTTTACCAGAGAGGGACTGTACCACTCTATGGCACGCTATGTAAATTTTTTGATAATTTATCAAATATGCTTCAATTACTTATATAATATATACTCATCATTAGCGATTATGAAATAATTAATTAGTAGACTTACTATCATACGGACAGTATTTTGTATTCCACTAGCCTAGGAGATTTTTGTTGTGGGTTTTTAATTTAGGTAGCATTTTTTTCATGCTGCTAAGTGAAGAAAACCTGATTCTGTCACTTCCCTGTTTAGAACTCTTCAGTTACTTTCCTCAGGAAAAATGTCAAGATGCTTACTTGACCTGTATAATCTGACCTCTGTTTGCTTCAGAGATCATTTCCCTCCTCTCTCCCACTTACTCCCTAGGCTCCAACATTATATGCATTCTTTTTCTTCTTTGTTTTCCTACAATATATAGTGTCCTCCCAAACGCTCTCTCCCACTACCCCAGTGCTCTATCCCCTAGCTTTTCCTCTGCAGGTAACAATTTTAAGAGGGATTGTGAGACTAATGCCCCATTCTTATCTCTTGCCATTCTATTAGCTCTGACAAATATGTACTTATATGACAGCATATACTTTCAATCACAGTTTTCAAACGCAATTTTAGAGGTGCTTTATAGTTATTGCTTTCCTCACCGAATTTATCTCCCAGCAAAGTGGTGACCTTGTCTAAAAATTTGCCAATGTGTCATCAGCATCTAGAAGATACCTGGCACATAATAGGTATTTAGTGAAAGTGTTTCAATAAGTGTCCAAAGAAATCACTCTGTGAAGTGTCTTAATATACAAAGATCATTTTCAAAAGAGGGATGAAGGGCTGAGGATTTAGCTCAGCAGCACAAGTGCCTGCCTAGCAAGTGCAAGGTTGTGAGTTTGATTCCTGGTACCAAAAAAAAATTTTTTTTCTTCATTCTGCCTGATTCAGGTTACCTATAGAAAAGTAGGACCCTGCCGAAATACTTTCATCTCTCCAGTAGCATAAATGCCTCCTCGATGTTAAGAACTGTACACTTTGCTCCAAAATCTCTTCAACCTAGGCTATCTTTTTTACAGTATTTAAATATGCTATGCTTTGGTTTTATAATATGATTTTTAAAAGATACTGTAGTGTATATCCTGAGCAATTGTAAAGCACTACTTTGAATTCAACTGCCTTCTATATTGTCCTTGTTAATGGTTTTCATTTTAAAATATTTTCTAGGCATATTTGCCACATAATCTATAGTCTGTAAATAAATTTCAGCTATTTTATGTCTTAACACTAGTTTTAAAGATGTTTCATTCAAATTTTAATTTCTTACAAGTTTGAGACCAGCCTGGGCTACAAAGTGAGCTCAAGACCAGCCCGAACTGCATAGTGAGACCCTATCTCAAAAAGAAAAAAAAAATCAAATTTTAATTTCTGACTAAAATTACTCAAATTTAATGGACAATTTCTTACTTTGTTTTTAACATTTAGAAGACTCTTTTCTGACAAGTTGCAGAACCTGGAAATGCTATCTCTTATTTTTTTAGTAGAGTACATATTTGTGACTTCTTTTTATTTAAATAGGTAATTATGCCATGTTGCTAACTAAAGCTTATGTGAAGGTTACGTAGGCTCAAGTTGATTTTTTTTCATGTTCTTTAAAAATCTAGCATAATGATATTTAATATTTTAAGTTTTTTGTTAAAATTTTAAGCAATTAATGTACTGACTATGAAGATGACAAATTTTAACAGATTTTACTCAATTAGCTGTGTGATATATAAACTTTATCTTCAGTGCTCTGCTAAGATTTATTCAAGTTCTAATGCAACAGTTTTATATGATAGCAATGATTCTTTACATCAAAGTCAAATAAATGATTCACACCTTTCTCCACCTGTAATTGATGAAGTAGTCCTGGATAGGTAGGTATAAATACCTAAAATAACTGAAAACAATATAAAATGCACATAAAAGTGTAAAGACATTACTTTGCTTTCTATTTGGGTACTGGACTGTCAATCAATGATAGCTATTTCAGTTTGAATTTTAAGTTGCTTACTTTATTACTAAAGAATGTAATCTATAAGCTTATATGTTACAACACATAAAGGCTTTAGACAGTTCTACAAAATGCATAAATATCCAAGTAATTTGTGATTGCTGTTTCCCTAAGTCATGTTTTCAGTGAGTTAATATAAAATAACTTTATGAGACTTAAGATATGTATTTTGTAAATTAACTTTCTAGATTTATGATTGAGATCAGTTTTGTTTCAAATTAATAATACTTTCAAAAAAGGTTAATGTTTTACCTGCTAGTATTTTAAAACGCTATACACATTTTAGTTTCTAAACCATACACAGAACACTTTTGCTAGAGAGGTGATTTTAGTTCACAGTTACAAAATATTTTCCATGCTTGAAAAATCAGAACTACTTGTCTATGTAGAACAAAAATTTGAAAGGTGAGTAGTAAAAGTAAAATTCTTTTAAATTACTCGTCCCTATATTGATCAGGTTACATGTATTAGATATGCCGTACTTTACCACTGTACTGGTATATTTTAGAGTATAAATTACCAAGAATCATTCTGATTTTTAAAGTTCATTGTTTTACCACGATTTTTCTCTCTAAATATCAAGGACTTCCGAGATTGTTTGAGTAGATAGAAAAGGTCATCCTAGATAGTGGTCCTGACATAGGAAAAAATAACCCAACTTGTTAGATGTCAGATGTGCTAAGTTTTTTGTCTCACGACATTGAAAAATGAAATTGCAAACTAAAGGAGGAAATTTAGAGAGTTTTATTGGAAATAGGGAGAAGAATAGCTCCTGGATTTCCAGGGTCCTCAGTGGGTGGCCAATAAGGATCCTTGTGAGGGGTAACTTATACAACAAAATCATAGTGTGGGTACAGTCTCTTCAGATTCTCCTCCAGACATGATTTTGGCTTATTTTCATCTTCTGAACTGACTTCCCCTAGGATCTAATCCTTTCTGACTGCACATTAATTTCTATCTCACTGTCTCACTCAGCTGTCTATAATAACCCCAGGATAGTTGTCATGGTTTATGTCAGTGGCCCCCAAGCCACAGGCAATTGTGCATTTGTGATTAATTCATTGTCTAGTGCTCACATTGGTGATGTGAATGCTACACCCGCATAGGGGTGGAACCAGGATATGATGTAATGGTGGGAAGCTCATGCCTTGCTGTATGCAGCCACCATGAAGGGCTGCCCTGCCATGCCATGCTGCCTTGGAGCCAACTGAGTATGGATTGAACCTCCATGAACTGCAAGAAATAAACCTTTCCTTCCTTCATGTTGGACCTCTGGTACTTTGTCTCAGCAACAAGAGTGAGAAGTAATTAAGACAATAGGGTAACCATCCTTCCCAATGTGCCCTATTCTTCCCAATATGCCCATCATAGCTGTTAGCACTTTTTTGTAGCACCAAGGAAAGGAAAACTGGGTATCTAGAAGTAAATGACCTTTTTGCTGCTGCTGTTAGCATCATCTTCAGTACTTCTTCACAGAGCTATCCCAGGACAGGTCCTAGCAACAGGTATAGTGTGGACCCATGGTCAGCCTGCCCATTCCACTCTAATATGGCTTCTCTTTCAGTACTCTCTAAGCATAGCTGAAGGTAGACTGACTGGCCTAGTCTAGTTAATCACAGTAATCTACAATACATTGTCTAAGGTCTCCATTACAGCTAGTTTTAAGTACTTTCAAATAAGGAATAGCAGCAGCCTACTTCAAATCTACTGATGAAGCAAACTTTCTCTTCCTTTTCCATATGTATGCTCCAGGTACAGAAGTACCTACTTTATATTATGAATATGTAGATATAAGGATATCTTATTGCATTTCCTTTCTGGAATCAAAACTGCCAGTAAGTCTCCGAATAATCTTTCATGAAATACATTTTATGATAAATTATTTATTAAGCATCCTACTACATGCTTTGAAGACTGAATTCTCTGAAAGTATATTCTTAATTTCTATTCTCTAATATGGTAGACAAAATGCCCATCAATAGGAAATGAATATGGAGTACATATATATGCGTATACATATGATATATGCATATATATATATGGAAAGAGATTTTTGGGAGGAGTTAACCCATGTGATTATGAAAGAAGAGAAGCTCCATTGTCTCTGGACAATGCCCACCAAGTTTCCTGGAGCTGAAATAAAGAACCTAATCCATCTTATTCATAGAATATGTTTCCAGGTTCAGTAACTCCCATAACAGAAAAAGAATTGTTGGGACATGTAAGCAAGAGATGTAGGAAGAGTTTATTAACAAGACATTTAAGAAGTATGCGTTAAAAAAAAACAGAGTGAGGATCTGATCTTGTAGGGAGAGAGGTGTACTACAGTTTGGAACTGGGAATAGTTATGGTTTTTTTGGTAGTGAAAATTGGTGGAATTTAGGGCGTCTGGTTGAGTCTGGCTGTTGGAGGCGGAATTTGATAATCTATAGTCTCTTGTTGGTTTATTAGGTGGGAAGGAAGTTCCACCCACAGAAAGATAATGATCTATTCTTGGGGAAAGCTTATTTTATAGGTGAAAAGGTGGTCTGTTCACGATTTGTTAAAGACCTTTTCCAAGTAAGAAAGGAATGGCAAAACACATTTTCAGCCTGAAAATTACCCTGGGCTTATGATGTTCCCAGAGTAGAGAAAAAGAATTTTCTTTAAACTGAACTTAGGTCTTGAAGCTGGAGTTTTCTTCAAGTCTGAAGGCTCAAAAAACGAAAAGTGACCATATCCCAAAGTCAAAAAAGATGGATGGCCCAGATTTCAAAGAAAGAAAATATTTGCCCTTTTTCCACTTTATTTATTCTGAGCTCTCAACAAACTGGATGATGCCAACCCACAACACTGAGCCTAATCTTTATTTATGCCACTTACTTATAGTCTATTCAAATGCAAGCCTCTTTTAGAAAAACCCCCAGACACACACCTAGAATAATGTTCTAACATCCCTTAAGCTAGTCAAGTCTGACTTACAATATTAACTATTATAACTACTAAAATATCTACTAAAGCAACTTCCAGATATAAAGATGCTAATTTAATTTAAACTGACCGTCATTGTACTGATAAATACATTCACTATTACATATATAGCATTAAAATGAAATTGATATGAAGGTCATTGTCATTGTAAACAATATATTTCTACTATATGAAAAGAGCAGGATATTGTGCCAGGAACTATCACAATATTTATATTCTAATCCTAGATGGATGAGTGCCTTTTATCTAGTTTCCCCAATAATAAAATTTACATAGTATTATTTTTCTGCCTCTATGAAAAGGTTGTTTCAAAAATATAGAATGGAATGAAAGGACAAGCATGCTGTGAATTTTAAAGTCCTATACAAATGCAAATTGGTAATGATAAAGTTATTTGTAACATCAGATTGTAAATTTCTTCAGGGTGCAGATTAAAGCTTTAATGATGATTGTATCAGACATAGTGTTTAGCATAGAGATAACCAGTATCTTCCATTTAATAGCTCCTCAAAAAGTAAAATAAAAATCTCCTAAATGAAATAAAGGTCTGGAAAGGAGTGAAATTGTCCAATACTATTTTGTATGCAGTACATTTGAACTTTGATGATTTGATTGCAATGCTGAACGATTTCAGTAGTGACTTACGCCATCTATGCCTTTTACAAAGTTATAACTTTAAAGATAAATGAAGGACTTATAGACTGAGCTACTTTACATTTGTTATTTCAAACATGAACCATTCCCAGAATTTTTCAAATTCTTTCACTTTGGTACACAGATAGAATTTCTGAAATCAGTTTTTGTTCTATAAAAACAAATTTATGAGGTGTGTTACTACATAAACGTGTTTTATCTGGTGAAAAATTGTATTAAGATAAATAGGAAACAAAATTTTTTGCCTTTTTGTTATCTTTTCCTTTTTGTTTTACATATGTTGAACTTTCTGAAATACACAATTTAATAATTTGCATTGCAAATTGATTATAAGTAAGTGATCATATAATGTGCTTCAGCCTTACCAGGAGTCTTCCCCACCCCCATGGATGAAAGGTTACTAAAGGAAAATAATGCTTTCATTGTTTACCAAAAAATGAATGGTATTGTCACATTTTTCCTATACTTAAGCAGGACTATACTTAACCAGGACTAATATATTCTTAAATGTCAAAAATATATGATGATAGTCTTAAAGGTAAAATCAGAATGTATATGAATCATTATATACCCTTTTGTGAATAAGAAGTAGAAGCTGCCCGAGTTCTATTAATTCTTTCAGGTCTATTAATATCAACATGAACTTGAAGGTTGAAAGATTTTAATGTCACTTGTTAACATTGTTAACAGAGAAAAGGCTTGTTGTGCTGCTAATATGAATGCTAATAGTTAAGTAGCATAAAAAAGAGACCATAGGTGGCGGCATCTCATTTTTAAAACCATGATACATTTCATAAATGTCAGCTGCAAAGTAATTATCCAGAAATGGTCTGACTTCCCCATCTACTTCTATTGTAAAACTAGAGCTGTGTTGCCATAGAAAATAAATTTGTTCCTCAGTTATAATAAAACACACGAATTAGGAAAACCCTATGACATCAACTATTTCAAGGCACAATTATCAGTTCCTGATTTTTAAAAGTTCTTCCACAAAATATTAAGATACTGCAATGGATTTCAAACCAGTATAGTCCATATTGTGTCATTGATACAGGAAGAAAAAATGTAGCTCCCAACCTGCTAGATGTCAAATATGCCAAGAGTTCATGTCCCCTGAAATCAAAGAATGGATACCCAAGGATCAAGGAGCTTATGAGTAGGAAAGGTTTATTGGGGAATACAAATAGCTCCTGAGAGACAGGAGGGGACCTGAAAATGGGTTGCCACCAAGGCCTTTTGTTAGGGATAATTTAAGTAGCAAAGTCACAGTGTGGGTACAACGTGCGTCAAACTACAGTTAGCCTATAGGATTATAAGTATGGCTGCTTAGCTAATATTGCTCCAATAGGGAAGCAGGTCACATAGAAAGGGTAAATGGAAAGAACAACGTCATTTTGAGGAAGGGATGGATCTGACACTTTGATCATCCACTTGGGTGACTGGCTTATGTTTATCTGACTTTCCTGAACCCAGTAGTGTTAATTACAGTATAATTCCAACTCACTACTTATCCCATAGGTAGGGAGGTATGTAGGCCTGACCCTTGGCACCTTCATCTTGAGGCCTGGTCTTCAGATACATCTCCAGCCACAATTCTGATGTCTTTATTTTTTCTGCTGACCTTTTTGACAGTCCAGTACCTTTCTGACTGTATATTAATTTCTGATTTAGCTGCCTATAATGCCATTAGCCTCCTTCAGAACTCCAAGTCTATTACTTTTTCATCTATACGTAAATTTCACTGTGATCATTAGTAATTTTTAATGCATTTGACTTGAATTTAAATTATTGACTTGGTTTTCTTCACTATTCATGGTTAGCTTATTTGTGATTCTCTGAAACGTTCTTTTTAATTAATAATCAAAAGTTATTAGCCACAGAAGACAAACTAGAAGGAAATGACCCAAAATATTCACAATAGTTGCTTCTGAGTTGGATTGCTTTTTTTTTTTTCCCTTACCCTTCCTGGGTTCATGGCTAAGGCTTGTATAACAAGTGATAGATTAACAAAAATTACAAATTTATGGGATATAAATTTTATGTAACATGAAAACCCAAAGCCCCAAATAAAAGAACTATCATGATAGTATGACTAAACAGAAAAGATATGAAGTGGAGGACATTTAGTAAGGTGTATTTGTTCAGGTTCTGCTTTGTGTCTAAGTACCTCAAGAAAAAAGAACAATCCTTCCCTCCCAGTTTTGAGGTACACAGTTCTAGACTGAAAATATTATTTCTGGCTTTAGAAGCACATCAGAAAATTCTGTGGCTGTTTAAGGGTGAAACGAAGCTCAGTCTCATAGGTCAAACTACCATATTTTTGGATAGTATATCTTGGAATCTGTCATTCTTCCTTTTTCTCTCTCTCTCCCTCTCTTTCACTCTTTATGTGGGAGGAGAGAGAGAGAAAGAAAACAGAAAACGCAGAGAGAGTGCTGCACATATATAAATATAACCCATACATACAATTCACCATAATCTTTTTAACTCAATAGAGAACATTTATTAAGAAGAGAAAAATATATACATGCATTTTTTAAAAACTTTTTTGGTGCTGTTTGTTTCTCTGCCTTATGTTCATGAAAATATATGAAATAGTTTTGTGGTATATATACCTATATGATTTAATGTAGCAAACATGTTGTAATAAACATCCCACATGCTTATATATTAAATAGTTCTGCATAATTTGAAGATTTTCAAACTCACCAATATCACCTTAAGAGGTAGTATACTGAATTCTGTACCCACTCCCTCAAATTCATGTGTTGAAGTCCTAACCATCCAGTGCCTCAGAAAATGAATGTTAGGAGATAGGGGCTTTGAAGAGGTAATTAAAATAAAAGGAAGTTATTAAGATGTGTCCCAATGTGATGTGGCCAGTGTCCTTATAAGAAGAGGAGATTAGGACGTGAACAACACAGAGTGATGACCTTATGAAGACATAGCAAGGGGACAGCCATCTGCAAGCCAAGGAGAAATGCTTCACAAGACTCAAAATGCTAAAAACTTAATCTCAGACTTCTAGGCTTTAGATCTGTGAGAAAATAGATATATATTTTTTGAGCCACTCAGTCTGTGATACCTTATATTGGCAGACCTAGAAAAATGATACACTGTACCAGTATTTGTGGGTTTCAAATTTATTTACAGAAGTGATGATCTAATTCAATGGTAACATCTGGTGATTGCCTCTGAAGTACTATAGGGTCATGCTCCTTAACACAAAGCTACAGCTTTACAAAGAGTGCCAGAGACCAATATGAAAAACTGTCCACCATGCACAACAACATGATCAAGCTGTATGAGAATCTTGGAGAATACTTCATTTTTGACCCTAAGACAGTAGGCATAGAAGAATTTTTTGGTGATCTCAGCAACTTCCGAACTCTGTTTCTGGTAAGTAATGCATTTTATAACATTGTATTGTCTATTGCTTTTATTTTTAAACTTCTTGGAGGCATGTTGTATAACTATTGACACAATGATTTCACTTTACAGTCCTTTAACAGACATTAACAGATATCTTATACCTGTAACATGGATAAAAATTGGTTGCTGGCATAATGTATAGTGGAGACCTAAGTGAATTATCATCAACTTTAGGAATACATGGAACTTTAGGAATATTGTAATAAAGTTTTATAGAAAATAAGTGAAATGGTGCTTAACAGAGCCCCATTTTTATACCATATTATAATTTCACCTAATTTAAAACTAACACTTAAAATAATCTTTTACTTGATATGTTAAAATGTCGTGGTTTATGTACAACTTTTTTCCTTTCTTGTTTTTTTCTTTTCTTTTTCCTTCCTTCCTTCCTTCCTTCCTTCCTTCCTTCCTTCCTTCCTTCCTTCCTTCCTTTTTTGGTGGTAGTATTAAGCATTGACCCCTAGACCTTCATGTTGAACTATATCCCCAGGCCTTTTTAATTTTTTATTTCAAAACAGTTTCTCACTAAGTCACTAAGCGTACAACTCTGGGCTCCAACTATCGACTCTTCTACATCAGCCTCCCAGAGTACTGGGATTACAGACATTGCCACCATTCCTTGATATGGCCAAATTTCTTTTGTAGCCTAAATAAGTAAGTGATTTTGAATAGAACTATAAATGACCTTTAATAGCTAAAGATATTTTCAAAATGTGAGCTCTTATTTTAAACTATAACTTTTGGAAATAATAGTAAACAGCATCAATTGATGGTGGAGAGTTAAGGTACAAGTTAAAATAATATAAGGAAAGAAAGGTTTTATTGTTTTAATGCTATGTTTCAAGGCATGGTGGCACATGCCAGTAATCCAAGCACTCTGGAGGCTTTTAAAGCAACTTAGGATTTCTATGAGTTCAGAGCCAGCCTGGAATTTGTAATGAGACACTGTGTCAAAAAAAATCAAAACAAAAGAAGAAAAACGCAAAAAATACATGTTATATTTATGTATCTCCTCTGAATCCAACAATGAAGTAGAAGAACATAGGCTCTATGATAGAAACAGAAAGATATTCATAATATTTGATATTGAACAATAATGATTCCATATTTTAAAGTTGGAACTCTTGTGACAATTACCAGCAAGAAGATTAATTTGCAAACAAATGTATTGCAGTTTGACATATGTTTCTCTCTTTTAAGCAGTTATTTGTTTCCCGGTCTTTGTTTTGCTTTGTTTTGCTTTGTTTTGTTTTGTTTTGTTTTGTTTTGTTTTGTTTGTATCAGGAATTGAACTCAGGCCCTTGCATTTGCCAGACAGGCACTCTGCCACTGAACTACATCCCCAGCCCAAGATTCCCTGTCTTAACCAGTGATATTTCCTGCATGAAATCATTTTATTTTGGTGTAACTTACACAATTTGTAAGATACAGTGTGCTTATAGAAACAAAATTGGTTTCATCTATTAATCCTGGACATATACAGTACATCCCAAGAGTTAAAATGAGCAACATTGGTAATAGATGCTATACCAAATATTTTATAACTATTATTATTAGTTTTAATTTTTGTTGAGAATCTTAGCTGTTTTGATCTTTGCCCTTAATAGAGACACATATTTAACTCTTTAGCTGACCAGTAATTCCAAGAATGTATTTTATTGACAATGAGAAGAGGGATAAGAGAAATTAGTCAAATCATTTTCAAATGTTAAAAGATATAAACATGTTATGATTACCTAAACACTGAAGTTACATCTGCCTAGATTTTCAATAACAAAAAAATAGTACAGTAGTCTTCTCTTATGTGTAATTTCACTGTCCATGCTTTCAGTTACTCATGCTTAACTGTAATCAAAGAATAGTAAATGAAAAATTACAGAAGTAACTCCATTAAAAATTAATCTGGTTTTAACATAATTTGAGTCCTGAAACACTGCCTTTCACATTACGTGCCTTGTTACTTCAGTAATACCTAGGCATACCTTATTATGTGGTATATTCCTCATAAATTGCAGTGTTCTTGCAAGAATAATAATGTTACAGCCTATGGGTAATCATATTAGTCAGATGCATTCATTCATAACTTGTTTAAAAAAATATAGATATTATACCCAATTCTGTGTCCCTGTACTGCTACTAACAAGCCCTGTTACTTTAGGTCATTTATTCTTTCTAGTTCTTCATTTTTTGTTGTTACCATTTAGTTTAGTTTTTGTTTTGTTATAAAATGAAAGATCTAGAGTACCAGTCTCTATGAATTTATTCCACTTTAGCAGTTTATCTGTCATGATCAGAATTTCAGAAATGACAGAATAGTTTGTATTATGTCTTTTTCTCTTTAGTAAATTCACTGCCCATGAGAAAGAATTTATCAGTAATCCTTCCTCTTATAATCCAAAAAATTAAACATTCTTGTAGCTGGCTTAATGTGCATTATACTTCTTAAGAACCTGTTCAGATTGAATTTCAAAAACAGTAACCAGATTCTACAATGTGACAGCCAATCTGAAACACTTAATGCAGTCCTGGCCAGCCCTTGCCACGTTTGCCTTATATGATACTACTTCTAGCACTTCTCTCTACCAATTTTTATTAAATTATTGGCATGAGAACTTCTTAGCAGTGTGGAACTTGAGTTGGTCATGTAATCTCCCTGGGGATTAGTTTCCTCATGTATAAAATATAGATGAAAATTATTCTCATGTCTTCTTGCCACTATGTGAAAAGACCTTGTAACCTACATTATACAGATGTTCAGTATTATTAACCATTATCTAAACAGGCTTTCAATTATTTGTTGTAAATCAACTTCATGTTTGATGATGTTCTGGTCCAGAGAGACTAGTATTTTTCTAACCATTAGAAGAGAGACATAAGTGTAATGTAATTCAGTTAAGTGCTACCATAGCACTATGTCAAGGTGCAATAATAATACAAATGAGGGACTGCCTGTTTCTGCCTGTGTTGTCTAGGCAGGCCTTCACAGAGAATTTGACGTTTGGGCAAGTCTGTAAAAAGCCATTGGAGTTTGCCAAGAAAACTTTGGCAAGCATACTTATGGGCTTTACACCTGACCTGTAATTCAAACACTCCTAAGTCGACATCACCAACTTCAATCACTTTTGCTCACTGTATTACTGTTTCATGGTGAGCATAAAGTGATCTCATGCTCCCATGGGAGGGAAGAACCTTGAAAGAGACAAAATTGTAACTGCCAGAAGTTCCCATTTTCTTGGTGCTTTGTGTGTTTGGCCTCAGGGTTTTTAGCTCTAAAAGCATATTGGACTATAGATGGAAGCAATAAAATACCAGTAGTGCTGAGAAGAAAATAAGAGTTCTGATTCATGTACTACCAAAAATTACTTCAAAATGAGCTCAGAGTTTCATGTTGGGATATATATTTGGCATGTGTAGCATAAACAAAATGCACATACCGAGAAATCTTTCTCAGAGAAAGATATCTAACAAAATGGTGAAAAACAGAAATAACACAAGGAATTGACATTATGGATTAAGACCATTTGCTAGATAATCAGAAGCAAACAAATGAAAGCAGAAATGGGCAACCTCTGTGGGATGCTGCTCTATCAATTATTAATATTCATATTAATATAAATAGTACTCAACTAATGAACATATTGAAAGTATTAGAAATTAATATACAGTATATTGGTATAATATACATAACTGGAAATATTTAAAAATTCAGAATTTAGACTTTCTACTTAGTTTTTTTTTTTTTGAGATTTCACCATAGTTTTAGAATCAGCATATAACTGGGTGTGGTGGCACACTCCTGTAATTCCAGCACTCCACTAAGAGGCTGAATCATGAGGAGCACCACAAGTTCAAGGCCATCCTGGGCTATGTAGTGAATTTCAATCCAGTCTGAACTGCAGAGTGGCTTTTTGAGACATAATTTGGCAAAAATCCAGAATCAATCAAGTAAGCAGTCAGTCAGCATATAATATAGGCAAAGTTAGTAGCAATTAAGTTCAAGTTAAATATTTTGGGTAAGAAAGTTGAATTCCATGTTTACACAGTGTCTAAATATCTTTTTTGCTTATTCTTCTTTATATTTTAGTCATTCTAATAGTTCAAATAGTTGACTGCACAAATAACATTTTTTCTTTTATGATATATAATATTCAAAATCAGTGAAATGTATATGTTTCACCATCATACAGTATCTTACTTCAGCATAAAATTAATTTCAGCTGTTAGGAAAGTGTTTGAGGCAACTATTGTACTTCAATAACTTTCATAGCTCAAAATAATGTTATGGAAAATGGTCCTTTTTTAAATTTGTCAGTTTCTTGCTGCTTTGTTTTTGGGTTTTTTTTTAAATGAATAATATGTTATACAATTCTTCAATAAATATTTGTTGTGTATGTCCCCATTTTATACCTCATATACTAGCAATATAGAAATAAGGCTTTGTAAGGATTTTGTTTGGTTTTTCAAAAGTTTTTATTTTTGTTTTTTGTTTTTTGAGGCAGTGTCTTGCTATGTAGTCTGAGCTGACATTGAACCCACTGTGTAGCCTAGGCTAGCCTTAAATTTGTGTAGATCCTCCTGACTCAGCCTCCCAAATTGTGGTGTTATATTGTGATTGTTGTTGTTATTTTGTTTTGTTTGTTTGTTTGTTTGTAACAGGATCTTGCTGTGTAGCCAGTGGGCTTGAACTCCCTCCTACCTCAGCCTCCTACCTACTGCCTTTATAGGGGTGCTAGGCTTTGTAGGTTATCATATGCATTGTGATTGTTGGGCTGGGCTTTGTGATTGTTGAGTTTGAGTTTAGTGGCTCAAGAGCTTCTTGCCTGATAAGCACCAGGTAATGAGTTCAGTCACCAGTACCAAAAAACAAATCTTGCACAAAATAAATATGAGCAACTGTTTATTTGATAAACTTTAGTTAATGCTCTTAGATAAGCATTAAAATGGCTAAGTTTTTGTAAGCAGGCTAAGTGATATCAAGCAATCATGAACTTTTATGTTTGTTTTTGTTCTTAAATATCTTTTTAAATCTATTTGTCTCCAAACTCACTAACACTGTTTTATTCCTGGGCCACCTCCATCTCTCAGTGGACAGTAACAATGGCCTCATGATAGGTGATTATATTTACTTCTCTTACCCTTTTGTGTGTGTGTGTGTGTGTGTGTGTGTGTGTGTATGTGTTGCTGCAGCTCAACCCAGGGCTTCACACATGCTAGGCAAGTACTCACCATTGAACCAAACTCTCACCCCCTTTTATCCATTTCTGTCTTCTAGTCTATTCCCCATGATGTTTAGTCAAAGTAAAATTAAAAAGAAAACAAGAGAACATTACTTTCCTGACTTAGATTTATGACCTTCCTGTGACTTCATGATAAATATGAATTTTTAAAAATTAAAGTACTTTACAAAAACTGATTATATAAAGGCCAGATCATGTATGGTTGATCCCAAATGGGCCAAAATCACTTAGGTACTCTCTTTTGAGATTGGGAAAACTCAAATCTGGAAAATAGAAGCAGCACAGCAAGACAATAGTGAATCCCTAAGAGGAATGGAGCCAGAGAGAAGAAAGTTAGTATGGGAACTAGGAGGAGACAGAGAGGCCAGTATGTGGTTGTCATTATGCCTCACTTCCTCCCATAGCTGGTATGCATGCCATGAGAGAATTAGGATAATCAAAGTCAAACTTACACAGTTCTCAGGATTGTTCTTGCTTCTATTTTAAGTGACTATTCTTTTATAATGTAAACTTTCTGAAAGCTCCCTGTGTAGCCATGCAGAGTTATGAAGATACTTAATTTAGAGAAATTTTCATCTTTCCTAAACTATCTTTCCCTTTCTTAGGGCCTCAATCATGTCTAAATCTTTTTTTAAAAAATTAGGAATCAAATTCAGGACCTTGCACTTGCCAGGCAGGCAGTGTGCCACTGAGCTATATCCCCAGCCCAATCACATCTAAATCTGAACTATAACTGGAAAACCAAAGTGAACATCTGCATTTAGTTAGATTCAAAAGATTAAATTGATATCAAAATTTTGTTCATTCATTAAAGATAATTTGCCTTTGAAGAAATGAGGATAGGGGCTGGGGATTTAGCTCAGCAGCATAAGCACCAGCCTTGCAAGCGCACAGTCGTGAGTTCGATCCCCTGTACCCCCCCCAAAAAAAAAGAAAAAAGAAAAAGAAAAGAAAAGAAAGAAATGAGGATTAATTTTTGTATAAAAAGATTTTGTCTGTAATTCCTGATCTGAGAAGACTAAGTTATGTTGACCCATTTTAAACCCTTTGATTCATGAAGCTCTTGACATTTATGGGGCACTTTAATGCACTACTGTCTTATAAAAATGGTGCACTTTAGTGAGAAAACAAATACATTCTTTAACCAAATGTGTCTTTTTAACATAAACTTATCTAGAATTATATGGTCCAAAATTCTCTATTGGATGCCTCATAAATTGATTTCTCTTTGCTTTGCCAATAAAATGGTAATTAATATTACAAAAATGACCTTGAAAAACTACAAGACACTGATGTGCTTTTTCAATCATTTGATTTTCTTTGTAAACTAAATATTTCTGGGTCTCATCACATGGGAATTCAGAGGGAGGTTGCCTTAGTAACAATAATCCAAATATTCAAAATTATCTCTTCTTTGTTCCTACTAGCAGGACTCAAATTCCTGCAGTCTCCATTCCCACAGGCACATCTGGAGTCATCTCGTGCATGCTAAAAGCATGTCATTTTGGGGCACCATTTGATATTTTCTCACAAAAGAGATAGAAAGTACCTGCTATTCTTGAATGATAAGAACGTAGCATTGAACAAAACAGGCAAAGCCCCTGTCCTTCCTGTCTTGCTATAGCTCTAGTTCCCCTCTGCTAACTGATTTTTGGTGTTTTTGTTTTTTGGTGTTTTTTTAATGTTTAATTTAATTAATTAATTAATTAATTAATTAATTTTTAATTTTTTTTTTTCAGCAAAGCTGTGTGGGGTTTCCTTAGATGAAAATGCCTGTGATTAAGCAAAGGGTGTGCTCTCCTGCTGGCCAGTTATCCCACCAATCCTTGAAGTGCTATGCTTAGCTTTATTTCACAGGACACTTCATAAAAACAGTTCCTTTCCCTTTTCTTCTAATCTCTTTCTCCTTGGAGGCTTTAAAAGATATTTTAAGTCCTAGAGACCTGAAGGAGATCCTAATACCATAGACATCTCCATTGCTCACCTTCCTCCCTTTTGTCCAGGCACCTAGACATATATCTTTCTTTTCCTAGAAGCCAGCAATAAATAAAATGTCAGCATAAATCCTTTCATGCAAACAGAGCCCCAAGGGTCTACCTACTCCCAGTAGTTAATCACATACACCCAGATAACTCTCTTTGAGCTCCTCTGGGATCACCCTGGCAACATAGCCTTAGGTTTATTTTGATCTATTGCAGCTCTTTGAAAAGAGGGGATCCAAGTAAAATACATGGTAACTCTATTAAGTAGAATATTTGACCAGAATACCTCATTTTCCAGCTGTGCCAGAGAGCAGATTTTTACTTTAATATATACAGGTATCATTGAGTTCTTTTTTAGGAAAAACTGTAATCTATCAACTGTTGTATTCTGTTTGACTCTTTGGGCCAGAAGTGGGTATACTATTATTCTGGTATGATTGTCCCATGTATAGAAAAGCTAAATGTTGTATCATAAAAAGCTAAAGAAGTATGTAATAGTAATATACAGAAAGAAAACCAAAATTGTCCATTATCATAAAAATGCCTGCATGTAAAATGGTTTTTAAATATATATTTTAAAGTATCATAAATATTTCTAAAATTATTTCTATAAGTTGTCAAAATTGTTTAAGAAAAACTAAATTTTGCCCTTTACAAATCAAACACAATGTAATTGCTAACAACAGAAATAGTAATAAAATCAATTCAGTGCCTTCTTTACCTATTAAATCTAGTGAAAATTAGAATCAGGAAACAAAATATAGTATCCTTAGTTTCATACAGAATTTTTCATGGAAGTGTTGCCTATAATAATTTGTTATAGCATTAAGTCAAAACCCAGAAAGCAGGAAAGTTATAGGGCAAGCAATACAGTATATAAGCTAACCTTTTTGAGCAGTCTTGAGACTGTCAAAAGTCCCACAGGATAAGTCAAGCATGCCTGTTACAACGTGAGAATGAAGATCCTTGAGTTTAATGCTACTGGTACTACTCTCTCAGCTTGATGGGTTTTTCTTCATTCTGCTTTATCTTTGTCTGTCTATTCTATAATCACTACTATAATCACAAAAGATACTCTAGCAGTTAGAGGCAGGAGTCTCCCCGAAATAGTTCCCATTGAGCTCTTTTGGTGTGATTTACTTAGTCACTTTTCCCCTCTGACTGTCCACTTTCAGTTGTGAGTCATTTCCAGTTCAAGTCACTTCCTCTAAGCAGCCCTCCATAACACTGCTATTTTTGTCTAGATAACCCTTCCCTGTGCTTTCATACTTCTGTCCTAGCACAGTTTGCCTTTTAATGTGTACATCTTCATATCCTCAGGGATTAGCACTGTAATTAGTCCACTATAGATCAATCACAGGTGCTAATAACTGAGGATATATATGAACAATTTCATGCCTTGAGACAATAAGATGTGAACCAACCAAACAAACATAAATAAATCAAAATATTTGTCCTCCAAGCTGGTGGGAACACATAGTAATAATGAAATATGATACAAATATATAAAACGAATGTAAGCACAGAAGAGATGATCATTCTGTCTTAATTAAGGAAGGTTTCCAAGACAAAGTGATATAAGGTCATTGTTTTGCTCCTGCCTCAACTTCTGGGTTCAAAGAAGTTCTTTCTTTTCTGTTATTATCAACCTTCTATTGGTATTTAAGTTGAAAGGTAAATATGTAGTGTCTCCTGGTGTTTTATTTCTGCTGAATTCAAAAAAGCAGAACTATCATTTTATTGCCAAAAAACAATTATCAGCTAGTTATTATGATCTAAAGGGTATCTACCATACACTTGGATGAGCAGTAACCAAGTTTCAATTGCTTATTAATTGGCAACCAATTGATGATCAATGCAGATTATCTAGGGCAAAAGCAACCCTTCAAAGATGACTTTGTCTGGCATTAATTTAGGCCCATGATTAGTTCACACTCAAGAGTGAGTTTGCATTCCAAGAAATACTTGGCAAAGTCTAGCGAAATAACTTGTTATCACAACTAAGGAGAAGGTGTTGGTGTCCATTGGATGAAGCCAGGGAGGGTACTAAACACCAATAATGTATGAGACAGCTGAAATGTAAAGAATACTGAGACTGAGCAACCCTCTTTCAGAATTATCTGCTAGGGACATTTTTTTAGTTATAATGTGAAAAACAAATTAGTAAGTAAAATCATTACTGCATAGGTTAATAACACATCTACTTGTCACACTGATTTAATATTTTAGTAATTTCAGTTATTGATTTGATCTCAGTTACTAATATTTTCTATATTACTAAGAGGTGTTGACTCATATGACTTGTAAAAATTATATTATCATCATGTATGCAAATTATAGGAAAACTGGAAAGTGTAGACACAAAAGAAAAAAATTCAACTAAAATTTTACTAGCAGAGATAATTAATAATAGTAACTTGACATATATATCCTTGCAAACATTTCCCTGTGCATGTATATATATATGTATATATTTTGTCATTTTGCTTTTCTTAAAATAACAACAGAAAGTCATATGAAAACTTTGTTCCTGTAATTTTTATTTACTTGTTAAAATACTAGGTGCTTATTCCTATATAGAAATGACCATCATCATTGAATGTATCATATCAGTGGTTATTTCTTCATTTATGATTAAGAATGTTAATTGGCTCACTTTGTGATATCATTTTACAAACACCTTGTTTTTGAGGCATGCTAATAACTGTTACTATTGTGAGCCTCCTGTAAGTGGAACAATGAAATCTTGCTTTCTCTTTTGATTTTTACATGATGCACTCTTCAAATATCTCATTGAGAATGAACTTTAAATTAAAAATTGGTGACTATCTAGTTGGGCCCATTCACACTAGTATTTTCTTAGCATTCTGAAATTGGTCACTAACCTGCACTTTAAGAACTATCATTAGCCAGGCACATGCATCGTGGCACATGCCAACGATGCTAGTACTTGGGAGGATTTTTACGAGTTTTTGTCTGTATTAAAACATATTTATTATGATATTAGCTAAACTGAAAGCATTCATAGGTCTGCTGTAGTTAGCACAGGTCTCTCATGCTCATCACAGAATTACCACGTGTTTGAGGTCAGCCTGAACTATGTAATAAGACCTAACTCAAAAACAAAAACTTTGATTTGCCTCAACTAAGGTTCTTTTCTACTTATAAGTGCCAATATATAAAATAATAATAGAAAAGTGAAATTAATCACAAAAATCTAACAAAAGTTATATAATAATTTAAACTTAGAACAAGTGCCCTAAAAATCTCATATCTATTGTACTACCTTCTTTGCTTTCCTAAGTTGTGGTCTTATTTTTCAATTCCAGTTTATTCTGCTGGATACCACTAAGTTCACTACAACTACCTCAAACTCAGCATTTTGAAAATACAACTTATTGCATCTCTTCACAAATTGCCATGTTGTCTTTTGTTGATGCAATAACTTATCTTCTTTTCCATCATTGTTCTCATTTGTTCAAACTCCAATTCAAGTTGATAGTGATTAGTTTCAGTATTTGTCATTTTTCCCACTGTCTGTTACAGTACTCTTTTCAGTTGTCCTATGTTTGGTGTTAGAGTCACCCGTACTGTCTTTACACTGTTGTCACATACTTTTTCCTAAAACACAGGTCTCTAGTAGTGAAAGAAATAGTGAACACATCTAATGAAGACACAGTTAAAAAATTAGAGGAGCAAAGCAGACAGATAGAACCCTAAATGAACACTATAAGAAACAAACAGAATGCATGAAGCAGATTCAAAGAGATATACAGGAAATCAAAAATTCTATGGAAAGTTGTCAAAACTGCCTCAATGAAAGTGAAGATAGAATTTCAAACCTCAAAGATAAGATTGCACCTAGTGAACAGGAAAGAAAAGATCTTTTTAAAATAACAAGGAATCAGGAAATAATAATTTAACAGCTGTAAGATGCTGCAAAGAAAAACAACATAAGAGTAATAGGGATAAATGAAAAAGAGGGGGACAGCACAAATGATATCAAGAAGCTATTTACAGAAGTAATAGCTAAAAATTTCCCAAACATGAGAATGGAAACTGACATATGGATAAGTGAAGCATATAGAACTCCAAATAGCTGTAACCAAAATAAAACCACACCCAGACATATAATAATCACCATCCCAGAAACCCACCATAAGAACAGAATACTGAAAGCTGTTAGGAAAGACAGATCACCTATAAAGGAAAACCTTTCAGAATCACAGCAGACTTCTCAACACAAACAATAAAGTCAAGAAGAGCATGAAGTATTTCAGATCCTAAAAGAGAATGACTTCCAACCCAGACTGATGTACCCTGCAAAACTGTCCTGCAAAATAGATGGAGAAATAAGATACTTCCATGACAAAGAACAGGTGAAAAACTTCATGATCACCAAACCAACCCTACAAGGAATAGTGAACACATTCTAGATACACATAGGAAAAAACCACTAAGCAAGGCAGACAATTAAACAGAATGGAAAGGTAAAGATACAACAGCAGAAAGATAACATATCAACAATAAACCAATATATAACAGTTATAACCATTAATGTAAATGGCCTCAATTCACCAATCAAAAGAAACAGACTGGCAGAATGGATCAAGAAACAACATCCAACCATATGCTGTCTATAACAAACTCATCTAACCCAAAAGGAAACCCATAAACTGAAAGTCAAAGAATGGAAAACAATACTTCATACAATTGGAAACCAAAAAAATCCAGGGGTAGCTATTCTGTTTACAGACAATGTGAACGTCAAACCAAGAATGATCCAAAGAGATAAAGAAGGTCACTACATACTAGTTAGGGGAAAACTTCAAGAGGAAGAGATAACAATCACAAATATATATGCACCAAATTCCAGAGCACCCAGCTATACAAAGCAAGTATTAATAGAAATGAAAAATCAAATAATCAATAACACAATTATGACGGCAGACCATAACATGCCATTAACACAAAGGGACAGATCAACTAGACAGAAAATCAGCAAAGAAATAACAGGACTGATTCACACCTGTGAACAAATGGACTTGATAGATGTATACAGACTGTTCCATCCAAAATCATCAGAATATACATTCTTCTCAGTAGTACATGGGACATTCTTTAAAATAGACCATATACTAGCCCACAGAACATATTTAAGTAAATGCAAAAGAATTGAAATTATCCCATACATATTATTGGATCATAGCACCATGAATCTAGAAATTAATGATAAAAGAAACTGCAAACACCCCACAAACACATGGAAATTGAATAATGTAGTCTTGAGCAATCAAAGGGTCACAGAGGAAATTAAAGTAGAAATTAAACAATATCTACAAGCAAATAGAAATACAAATACAACTTACTGGAATTTGTGGGATGCAGTGAAAGCAGTCCTCAGAGGAAAATTTATTGCACTGAGTTCCCACATCAGGATAACAGAATGAACACAAATAAGCAATCTGATACTAGACCTCAAACATGTGGAAAAACAAGAGCAAGCCAAGCCCAAAGCCCAAAGAAGGGAGGAAATTATAAAGATCAGAGCAGAAATTAATCCAATAGAGACTGAGAAAACAGTACAAAGAATCAATGCATCAAAGAGTTGGTTCTTTGAAAGAATAAATAAAATTGATGAGCCCCTGGCCAACCTGATTTTTAAAAAAGGAAAGAAAAAAACTCAAATTCATGCAATAAGGAATGAAAGGTGAAATCACTATAGACTCTGTGGAAATACAGAAGATCATCAACACCTATTTTGAAAACCTCTACTCTCATATGTTCGATAACAAAGAAGAAATAGACAGATTCCTAGAAACATATGAACTACCAAAGCTGGGCCAGGAAGATGTAAAACTACTGAATAACCCAAAGTGTATTGATGAAATTGAAAACTTAATTAAGTCGATACCAACAAAGAAGAGCCCAGACCCAGACAGATTCACTGGGAATTCTACAAGAAATACAAAGAAGACTTAATTCCTCAAAATCTTCAATGAAGTTGAAAGGGAAGCAATTCTTCCTAAGTCATTCGTGGAAGCAAATATTACTCTAGTATGAAAACCTGAGAAAGACCCAACTAAAAAAAAGAACTATAGGGCAGTTTCCCTAATGAACATAGATGCAAAAATTCTCAATAAGATATTTGCAAACAGGATGCAACAAACCATCAAGAAGAATATACACTAAAACCAAGTGGGATTCATCCAGGAATACAAGGATGTTCAACATACATAAATCAATAAAGGTAATCCACCATATCAATAGAGCCAAAAGTAAGAATCACATGATCATCTCTATAGATGCAGAATAAGCTTTTGATAAGGTCCAACACTCATTCATGATAAGAACCTTACAGAGAATTGGAATACATGGTCTTTACCTCAATATGATAAAT